>JAJPUD010021759.1:0-22572 GCA_023553655.1 Myrmecobius fasciatus | reverse complement strand
GTATATATATGTATGTACATATATATACACACATACATATATATATATACAGAGAGAGGAGACAAAGAGAGACAGACTGTGTCTGTGATTATACATATATATGCTTATATATTTCTATATGTGTGTATATATAAGTGTGTGTACATGTATGTATACACACATACATATATACACACATATATGTATATACATATATATATACACACACATACATATATATACACACAGAGAAAGGAGACAGACAGAGAGAAAGAGACAGAGAGAGATTGTTTGTATGTGTGAGTGTATGGGGTTGTATTGACCACAAGGTGGGATCCTAACATTGTAATCAGGTCAATGTGGATAAGCAGACAATTTCTAGGGCACCTTTTCTAGCCCCTTCCTCACATCAAGAGATTGACGGCTAATCCTTAAAGGGCTGCTCAGACACCCAGGGTGTGCTAAATCCCACTGCTTCTATGCCCTGGGCTGTCTACGTGTGGGATTGTTGCTACAATTCCCAGTTTAGCTATACCTGTTATTACATCACCTACTAGTCACCAGAGGACTTTGAGCTAGGTACAAATGGTCAGATGGTATGGGCAAAGCCTTTTTATTCATGAGTAAATTGGACTTAAGTAAAGCAGATCTACCCAAAGTTGTTGGCTTTGCTCTCTCTTCCAGAGTCATCACTGCCCAGAGGCAGGTCAAAGTCAAGATGACTAGCCATAGCTCCAGTGTCCAGTGGATGACCTTTGCATCTTCATCGTTTAGCCAAGCTCTAATTACTCCACAATGCCTGATTCAGCTGCCTTCAAGGCATGGAGAGAATTGCTCTCACCTGTCCATTCCCCCAATGGATATGCTTGGGGTTGCCCCCAACTCATCTACAGGTTCGAGACCTTAGCTTCAAATTAGTTTAGACCATCTGCCAAAATTTGCTGGAGTGGGACTACCGTGTATGCTACAGCTTCTTGGAGCCGCAGGTGAGATTAAGCCTGGCAATCCTCATATTGGTACTAGTCTTCCTTGAACACATCTCCTGTCCCAGTGGAAAGCATACAGGCAACAGAAATGATATTAGAGACAATAAAGATGGGAAATTAACTTAAATATACCATGTATACCTAAAGGAGATACTTGCTGGAGGTGACAAAATTATGGAAATGTTAAGGGATCAATTTACAAGTATATGAAGGAAAGAAAGAGATTTTGAAATGATGACCGATGTGGCCTAAAAATTGATAACTCAAGAATTCACACAATGCTTCTTATCTGTTGAATATACATAGTACCTGTATACATGCATATATGCATGCATATAGTATCTATAAATTATGTTCTTCCTTGTTTTGGGAAAAATCTGTTTTGAAAAAAATTTTTAGTATATGGTTACTAAATAATTTCATCGAATTTAATTCAGTATCCTTCAGGAGGCACTTGAACATTGCCAATTTTTATATGAGATAAAACCTAGAAAGTAATGGAAATGACATAGGAACTCTGTAAAAGTTGTACTACCTAGTCTAAAA
Organism: Myrmecobius fasciatus; assembly: GCA_023553655.1. Classification (NCBI taxonomy): domain Eukaryota; kingdom Metazoa; phylum Chordata; class Mammalia; order Dasyuromorphia; family Myrmecobiidae; genus Myrmecobius; species Myrmecobius fasciatus. The sequence goes on along the minus strand of JAJPUD010021759.1, from coordinate 21,061 downwards.
AATCGTTCAAGCAATCTTTCCAGTAACCCATTTCTCCCCCATCAAGTACTTTGATCCATAGAGAGAGACTACAAGAATCTATTGCCACACACATCCCAAGAAAAAAAAATACAAATAATGTGGGGAAAACATGGGGAGAGATAGCATAAACCAGCCCATCTATGGTGTCCAGGTACTTCTGTGTTTGTTATGGTCTAGATAAGTATTCCCAATGTAGCTGCCACAGTTATTAATCAAAACTATTGTCTGTGAGTATAAAACTATATGTGTTAGGCCAAAGCTGAACAGCATTACTTCTATTATTTCTAGTTCTTAGTTCTGCCATATTGACCTGAAGATAAAATTAATAATAAAGACTCTTTTCAAAAGTGTTCCATTTCTAACTTGTCTATTAATATTATAGAAACGGCACAATTTTGAAACAATGGAAATGATTCTCCTCACCTCCAGGCTCAGCAGTCTCTCAACTGTGTCATTTTGCATGTATTAAAATAATATTATGTCTTGAGGGGGGTGTGCCTACTTACTATTTCACTCTCTCTACCCTTATTAGAAATAGAAGAAATCTTAGAGTTATCATATCTACCTCCTCATTTTTTCATAATAGGCCAATAACCAGAGGAAAGAAGAGCTGGCCAAGTTCATAGAGGTACCATGTAGCAGAGACTGGATTCAGACCCAAGTCTTTAAATTCCAAATACAATAGACCTCCTACGCAACTCCTGTTGCTTATTTAAGTGGGTTATCTAGAAAAAAGTCAGCTCCTTGAGGGCATCTAATCTTCCCCAACATTTTACAAAGAAATGATGATATCTAGTATTTATATAGTGCCTACTATGTGCTAATTGTTTTAAAATTATAATCTCTTTTGATGTTCATAATAACCCTGAGAGGAATGTGCTATTATTACACACATTTTACAGATGAGGAAACTGAGGCAAATAAAGGTTGTGACTTGCTCAGTTAAGTGTCTGAAGCCAAATTATAACTCTGATCTTCCTTAATCCAGGTCTAGTACTCCATCCACTGGCACCACTTAGTAAATACTAAAGGTGCATTTGTTGAATTGAACCAGATGAGTATTTTAAATGTGAACACTGACCTAGGCAATGTGGAGAGTATATATCAAGCCCATAAACATATCTCTTGAATGCTTTTTTCACTTTGTACTGACCTTTCTTTCTGTGTGTATAATCATTGCTTCCAGAATCTACCTATTCTTTTCTTCCCATTATACTTATCCTTTGGGCAATGGAACTTCCCCATCTGTAATCCTAATTATAAAATACGAACTAAGGCTACAGCTCTATATTGTCCCTATGAAAAGGTAAAAATCCAAGTATGCTCAATAGCAAGCCCCTAATGAATAACCTTAAAATGCAGCTTCTGTAAACAACCTAGTTTTATGACTGTGGAGCTAGTCTCTTCCTTGAGGGCTATAGCAATTTATGCTCTACCAGTTACTTAATGAAGTGTGAACTAACTGTGCTGAAGGAAGTTGCTTTAAAAAAAATCAAGTTTTTCTTTTAGAACTCTCAGATCACCTGTTCTGCTTCCAGGCTAGCCTTTGTAACCATCATCTGGAGAAGCAAGGCCTGTGAAAAAGGGGAAGCTATCTCCACTAACCTCCACATCCAGAATAGATAAGCCAACCTAGATGAAATCTGCCCCCCCTTAAACCTCCATTCACCCTAAGGGACAGACAAGAAAGAGACAGCATGTGGAAGGCAAGTCAAACCACAGACAATAGACTTTGACCACCATCTCACCTCAGCAAGAAATTAAATAAAATCTTTTCCCTTTATCCCTGGGATACTTTTTTCCCTTAATGTCACAAAACTGGTGAATCTTTATTCTGGATCTAAAAACAAGAAGTCAAAAAATAATTTCTCTGGTTTCATGTCTATAGAGTATTTAAATACATTTACTCATATAATCCTCATAAAAAAACTATTGTCAGGAACATGTGAGTTTAAATCTAACTTCAGATACTTATAAACTCAATCTGAGCAAGTTGCAAACTCTGTCTGCCTCAGTTCCCTCAAATGCAAAATAAAGGTAATAACTCTTACCTTCCAAGTGTTATAAAAATAAAACAGCCCGGTAGTGATGGTAATGGTGGTGGTGATGGTGGTGGAGGTGATGGGGATGGTGGTGGTAGAAGATATTTAGTACCTGGTCATGGTGGTTGTAATAGTACTGGAAATAGTTGTGGAGAAAGCATAATGATTAATATATGCTTTGTTGCTGTACTTTAAGCACCATAGGAGCTTTACATTTGACTTACAACTGAAATTCTCCATATATTTGGCTTCCATATTAGAGAAGGGATCATCTTGCTTTTTTTCTTTGTATCCCCAGAACATAGCACACATGGTAAATACTTTTATTTAAAAACTGGTTTTTGAAAAAAAAATTGTTTTTTTGTTGTTGTTTTAGTCATTTTCGATCAGGTAAGCCTCTTGGTGACCCCATTTACAGTTTTCTTGGCAAAGATACAGGAGTGGTTTTTCATTTTCTTCTCCTGCTCATTTTACAATTGAAGAAAACAAGGAAAATAAGGTAAAGTTTTATCTAGGGTCATACAGTTAATAAGAGTCTAAGGCTAGATTTGAACTCAGGTCTTCCTGATTCCAAGCTGAATACTATATCCACTGAGTCCAAAAGAAGTACTTAATAAACACTTTATTCATTCATTCGTTCATATATCCAAAGTTACCTTCTCCAATGTCTCACAAAGATATATAGAATCTTTCCTATTTGCTGATAAGCATATTCATCTTTGAATGGCTACATGAGTCCTGCTGAAGTGAGAAACATAATTTGAGATAATTTAAAATCAAATACACTTTTCATAGACTTCTAAAGAGAAATATACAAACAATCATATTACCTTTGATTGGGCTAAACTTAAAAACATTAACCTAATTTGAAGATGCTTACAGTATAGGACAATACTGCTGAGGGTACCCTAAAACAAAAGTTCTATTCATCTAAACTATTAAACAGCATTCTCTTTTCAGAATTCCAACTTTGCACTGACAGCCTACACCCACACATTTATTCTATACCCTTCTTCCATGGGTAAAATCATATGAATCATAATTTAATCATACATTTAGAATATAAAGCCCACTTCACTGCAGAGTAATAGATTTCAGGGTACAGAATGTTAATAATTAGATAAAGGAAACTTATGCAAATTAGTTGAAGAATTGGGCTAGGTATAGCTTACATCTGTTTTTTTCCATTTCTTATATGTTTCATTCTCAAAATATCTAGAAAGGTTCTTTATAAACCAGTCCCTTAATGATGCCAGTTCATTTATGACTGGTTTTCATACATAAACCCTCTGCATCATCCCCTTTCCAATTTTCTAAGCACTTTGAAGTAGTTATTCTTTCTAGAGGACATGAACCTTTAGGATCCCTAGAACCACTTTCTTTTCCTAAACACGCTCAAATCATGTCAATTTTCATGGGCTGTTCTTGAAGCAGCTTTTCATTTTTTGCTCTCATAATTTCTTTCCCCTCTCTGGTAAGGTTATTCTATGAAAATAGATAAATCTGAAAGGAAAGCACTCTCTCTAAGGTCCCTATTATCCAGTTTCCATTTTATCCATACACTGAGTGACCATTTATAAGTTATGTCAAAGAAATTTTCAATTATATTAAAGCATCATTATCTTAGTTAAAATAGAGGTACACAAAGGTATAAAACTTGCTACTCATGGATTGCAACCCCCAAATTTCAGAGTGTAGACATTACCAAATAAATTTTAAATGTTTAATGGAATAAATAAAAATTCAACATAGATATTGTCAATTTGTGTTTTTCTAAATCAATATTTCATCACAGAAATCCATTTCTATTTCAGTTTGACATAATCACCTTATAATACAAATGTCACCTGTGATACAATATTGTATTCCACACAATAGCTATTGACTAACTTATAGAAAAAAAAATACAAATTAATCAGATCCTATGAAACGTTCTATTATGGAAAACTTTGTTTTGATGGCTTGGAAAGACAACAATATTTAGAGGGTTTTGTTCCTATTTAGACAGGATTTAGTGGCAACTATTTAGTGCAAGTCAAAATTAACTGCCCTAATGACTCCTCTTGGTCTCTTTATCTATAAATCATATTCATTTGCCCCTTTCCTTTTCACTGTGGATTTTATCTCATGAAGCTTACTTCCATTAGTCACTCCACTGGTTAGTCACAGTACTATCCTAAATAACCTATGTTATTTGTGTCTAGTGACCAGTATTAATGAGTCAGTTTGAAACTTGGAAAAGTGGGTTTTTAGTTTTCTCAATTGTCATGTATAGCATAAAGCAATAAAACAATAAAGCGTAAAATACTTAAACAGAAATGCCAAAACAATTTTCTCATTAATCTCCCTGACTCAGGTCTCTTCCTACTCCATTCCATCCTTTATCAGTTGTTAAAGTGATTTTCCTAAGCACAGTTCCAGCCATGTCATTCCCCTCCACTCCCTATTCAATAAAATCTAGAGGGTCCCTACTGCCTGAAAATTTTAGAAAATCACTTTTATGGATGAATGGAGAACAAATTAGAAAGGGGAAAGACTTGAGGCAGTCAGACCCACCAGCAGGTTATTGCAGTAATCCAGGAATGAGGTTCTTCAGCAGACAGTGTTAGAAGAGAGGAGGTAGCCTGTACAGGAAATATTACAAAGGTAAAATCAGCAGATTTCGGCACCAAATTGGTTATGATGAGGGGTGGTAAAAGATAGAGAAGAATCCAAAATTATTTCTAAAGTGTAAATCCAAGGGATTGGGAAAATGGTTTCCTCTGTAACAGGAAAGTAGATGGGAGAGGCTATAGGAAAAACAATAGTGAGTTCTGTTTTGGACATATTGAGTTTAAGATATCAATGGGGCATCTAGTTTGAGATGTTTGCAAGGCAGTTGGAAATGAGAGATTGGAAGTAAGAAGAGAGAAAGGGGGCAGAGAGGTAGATTGGAGAATCAGAAGCATAAAGATGATAATTAAATCCATGGGAGCTGAATTCAGGTTCAGAGGCAGTTTTATTATCATGCAGAAAAAAGAATAAGAACCAATAATGATAAGATAATTTTCACAGGCTACCGTAACTTATTACTACTGGTCAAAGAGACTAAAACTTTGTTGGGACTTTGACATATCATTGTAAAGGCTATTTTATATTTCACATCCCTTAACTACAGCCTAGTCAATACCAAATGGGCTCTTTCTTTCAGAAGACCTCTTTTTTCTGAAGGTAATTCTTTCCCTTTTGGTAAGCGGTCAATGCATAGTTACGATGCATAGTATACATAGTATACATACAATACATAGTTACTCCAATAACTGTTGTCCTAGTCATTTCATTACCCAGAAAAGAAAAAATGCCATTGGTCCTTCAAGAGATCCTAAGGTCCTCTCTCTCTCTCTTTCTCTTTCTCTTTCTCTTTCTCTTTCTCTTTCTCTCTCTCTCTCTCTCTCTCTCTCTCTCTCTCTCTCTCTCTCTCTCACACACACACACACACACACATACACACAAAGGAAAAAAAATAAAATAGGAGGTAACTTTATCCTAAGTACAGGTATACATTGTAGGTCAAGAGCTCATGTACGGCAATACATGGAGAAATATATCACACACCTGATCTTCAAAGACGCACAAAGAATCAGCACACCTGAAAGGTGTTAGGAAAAAGAAACTTGAGAAACAGGAATCATCTTTTAGTATACCCAAACAATTCTAGCTCAATAGCCAATTAAGACTTTTGTCACCATACAATATAAACTCCTAAGTCATCCTATCTTCTAATAAGTAGTCAGCATATATTTATACCTGCTGTAGAGGAGGTAGAAAAGGAGGTTGGAGAAAGCTAATTGGAAAGAAGCCCTTGAAAGTGCTTGCACAGAAATAGAATTACCTCCAAATTTCCATGCATTTAAATGGAATGCTGACTAAACATGCTCCAACTAGTGGAGGAAGAAGAGAAGGAAGCATGACAAATTTTTATAGTATTTACTTCTCTAGGGATAGTTTAGAGAATCCAAGATACTTACCTATATAATTAAAAAAGCCTTGAAAGCAAATACTATTTGAATTGCAATGAAACAATGGGTCTCTTCAATGTCTTATGTTCTGCAGATGCTATAATAATAATGGTCTGATTTTTATACTGATGGCTGTCTCTTAAACCACTGCTCTTAATATAAGGAGCAAATAATTGTATCTAATTAATTACATTGCAAAAATAGGGTTGTATTTTCATAATAATGAAATGTAATTGGTATTCTTGGTTATTTTATAGAACACAAGTACTATCAACTTAAATGTTTGTGGGGCCTTTGGAGTCTTAATTATAAGATATAATCATCTTTAGAGGCATATCCAAAAAATTAGCAATAGGACAATTACCCTTGGATGTATTATTGATTGTGGTTTGTTTCCTTATATTCCTAACTCCCTATGGAAAAATCACACTTTTATCGATAGGTAACAGTAAATACAAAGATTCTGATGAATAAAGGATGAATTATCTGGTATATAGTTCATTGTAACAATGTTAATGATTCTAAATATACTTTTGATTTCCTAGGTGGAGCCAAAATGGTAAAGCCAGAAAGCTACTCAAACTCTCCCAGTTTCCCTCAAGAAACACATGAAACCAAGTCTCTGAACAAAGGATGGAATAAAACCATTCTCCAACTCAAAGAAGATTGGAAAATTTTCAAGAAAAGTCAGTCTCACTGGTCAACACAGGTCAGATAGACTCTAGGAAAGCAGATGAGAGGGTCTTAAATCACAGCAAATCAGCAAATAAAATATTCAGTCCTGGCTCAGTAGAGAAGCAGATCAGTAGGGAAACTTCCAGTCCCAGCTCACAAAACAAATTCTGGGAAACCATGGTGCTTCTTAAAAAGAGCAGGCAAAACTACCCCCTGAAAACACAAGGGGTACATGTACTTAATACCAAGATTCAAAGCTGCACAGAAAGCTTAGGACAAGAACCACTTTTACCTCAGGAGGAGTGCTCAACCATAAAAGTAAGAAAAAGAAGAAATACTGAAACAAAAGGTTAGAGAATGAGCAAGAAACAGAAAAGAACCTTGAAAATAGAAAGCTACTTTGGTGACAGGTCATACCAAAACACCAACTCAGACCAGGGCAAAATGTCCACAGAAGAAATTTCAGAGAGTGATATGAATTGGCATTAAGCCCAAAAAGGCTTCTTGGAAGTGTTCATAAAAGACTTTAATAAGAGAGATAGAAGAAAAAAATGAGAAAGGAAATAAGAGGTATGTATGAGAGAGTCAATAACTTGGGAAAGTAAGGAAAACAATTGTATGAAGAAAATAATTCCTTAAAAAGTAGAATTAACCAAATGGCAAAAGAGATACAAAAGGTAACTTTAGAAAATCACACATTAAAAACTATAACAGGAAAAATGGAAGCTAATGGCTTTGTGAGACAGCAAGAATCAGTCAAACAAACTAAAAAGAATGAAAAATAGGAGGTAATGTGAAATACCTCATTGGAAAACAGCTGACCTGAAAAATAAATCCAGAAGAGGCAATTTAAAAATTATTGGCCTACCTGATGCCATGACCAAAAAAAGAGCCTGGATATAGCATTCTTCAAAAGTTCATCAAGGAAAGCTGCCCCAGTATTCTAGAAACAAAAGGAAAAATACTCATTGAAAGAATCTATTCATCACCTTCCAAAAGAGATTCCATAAGGAAATCCCCAAAGAATATTGGTGCAAAACAACAGAACTACAATCTCAGGGGAAAAATACTGCAAGCTGCCAACCAAGAATTTACTACCCAGAGAGACTCAGCATCATCTTTCAGGGGAGATAATGAAGTTTCAATGACTTTCAATAATTTCTATTTAAAAAACCCTAAACTAAACAGAAAATTTATAAACACAGAACTCAATAGAAGCATAGGAAGGTAAACAGGGGAAATATATATATATATATATAATTTAAAGGTTAACCAGCTTACATCCTCAGTTGAGAAAACAATATCTGTAACTTTTGAAAATTCTGTTACTGGGGCCATCAGATGGACTAAGGGTGTAGTTATGAATGGACTCTGATGGGATGGATATCAAAGAAAAAAAACATTAAGAGTTTTGAAAAAAACATAAAAGATCTATACTGGGAAATGAGGCATAATGAGACAATTAGAACATATGAAGAGGCACAAAAGACCCATAACAAGGAAACAAGGGAAGGGGATGAGAATTGTCTGAAAAATGATCTCATCAATTTTGGGAATAACTTAATCATTCTGTTGGGTACAGAAATTTATCTAAACTTATAAAGAAGTAGGAGAAAGAGGAAAGAAAAGGAAGGGACAGAATACAAGGCGGGGCAGAAACATTAGGGGAAATGTGGGGAGAGATGATAGGAGATAAGGTAGTGGGTGGGGTAAATAAAGGAAACACAGGACTAAGGACAGTGTGGAAAGAGAACAAAAGTATAAGCAGAGGAGAACAAAGGATGGAGGGAAATACTGAGCTGGTAATGGAAGCTAATTGCAGAGTGGATAAAAAAATAGAATTCTACAATATGATGTTAACAAGAAACACAGAGTAAAGGTAAAAAATGGGAAGAGAATTTTGTTATGCTTTAGCTGAAGTAAAAAAAAAAAGCAGGGGTAGTAATTCTGATCTCAGATAAAGCAAAAGTAAAAATAGAACTTCTTAAAAGAGATAAAGAAGAAAAGTACATTTTGATAAAGGTGACCATGAACAATGAAGTAGTAATGATAATAAATGTCTTTGAAACAAGTGCTAGAGTAGCCAAATTTCTAGAGAAAATTTTTAAGCCAGTTACAGGAAGAAATACACAGCAAAACTACAATAGTGTGGGATGTCAATATTCTCCTCTTAGAATCAGACAAAACGAACCACAAAATAAACAAAAAATAAAATAGGAAGGTTAATAGAAGCCTAAAAAACCTCGCTGTGGTAGACATCTGGAGAAAATTCAATAGGGACAGAAAGGAATACAACTTTCTTAAAAGTTCATGGAAACTACATAAATATTGACCATGTATTAGGCCATAAAAATCTCACAATAAAATGCAGAAAACAAGAAAGTATAAAGGCTTCCTTTTCAGACTACAATGCAATAAAAATTACATTCAAAAAGGGCCAGAGAAAGGTAGACTAAAAACCAATTAGAAATTAAATAATCTAAGTCTAAAATGGATCAAACAACAAATCACAGAAAAAAATCCAATGTTTCATCCAAGAGAATGGCAATAATGAGACAATTTACCAAAACCTATGGGATACAGCTGAAACAGTTCTTAAGAGAAATTATATCTCTAAGTAGGTACATGAATAAAATAGAGAAAAAGGAGATCAATGAATTAAGCCTGCAACTAAAAAAGGTTGAAAATAACCAAATTAAACCCCCCAAACTAAATACCAAATTACAAATTCCAAAACTCAAAGAAGAAATTAATTAAATTGAAATTAAGAAAACTTTTGAACAAATAAATAAAATTAAGATGTGGTTCTATGAAAAAAAACCAAAAGAGATAAACCTTTAATTTGATTAGAAAAAAGAAAGAAAACAAAATATTACCTACAATAAAAATGAAAGGGATGAACTCACCCCCAATGACAAAGAAATTAAAGCAATAATTAGGAGCTATTTTGCCCAATTCAATGGCAGCAAGACTGATAATCTAATGAATATTTACAAAAAATATAAATTGCCTACATTAACAGAAGGTGGAATAAATTACTTAAATAGTCCCATTTATTTATTTTATTGTATTTATTTATTTATTTTGCTGAGGCAATTGGGGTTAAGTGACTTGCCCAGGGTCACACAGCTAGGAAGTGTTAAGTTATAGTCCCATTTTAGAAAAAGAAATTGAATAAGCCATTAACAAATTCCCTAAGAAAAAATCTTCAAGGCCAGATGGATTTACAAGTGAGTCTAACAATGATTTAAAGAACAATTAATCCCAATACTATGTAAACTATTTGGAAAAATAGATTAAGAAGGAGTACTGCCAAATTCTTTCTATGATACAAATGTGCTACTGATACCTAAACCTCAAAGAGCCAAATAGAGAAAGAAAATTACTCACCAAACTCCCTAATGAATATTGATGCAAAAATTTTAAATAAAATATTGGAAAAAATATTATCAGCATGGTAATATTCTATGACTAAGTGGTATTTAAACCAGGAATGCAGGCCTGGTTCAATATCAAGAAAACTCTTATCATAATTGACCATATCAATAAAAAACCAACAGAAATGATATGGTAATCTCAATAGATGCAGAAAAAGCTTTTAACAAAATACAGTACCCATTCTTATTAAAAACACTAGAGAGAATAGATACAAAGGGAGCTTTCCTTAAAATAATAAGCAGTATCTACTAAAACCAACAGCAAAGATTATTTGTAATAGAGAGAAGCTAAACACATTCCCAATAAAATCAGGGGTGAAACAACGATGCCCATTTTCACCACTATTATTCAGCATTGTACTAGAAAAGTTGGCTTTAGCAGTAAGTAAAGAAAAAGAATTTAAAGGAATTAGAATGGGCAATGAGGAAATAAAAATATGACTCTTTGTAGATGATATGATGATATACTTAGAGAATCCTAGAAAATCATCCAAAAACCTACTAGAAAAAAATTCACAGCTTTAGCAAATTTACAGGGTTTAAAATAAACCCACAGAAACCACCAGATTTTCTCTATATCATCAAATTCCATCAGCATGAGATAGAAAGAGAAATCCATTTAAAATAATTAGACAAAATAAAATGTTTGGGTATCTACCTGCCAAGACAAACCCAAGAACTATATGATGACAGTTACAAAACACTTCTCACACATAGTCAGATCTAAACAACTGGAAAAAATACCAATTGCTCATGGCTAGACCAAACTAATATAATAAAAATGACAATTTTGCCTGAACTGGTTTACTTTTTCAGTCCCATACCAATCAAGTTGCCAACAAATTTAGAACTAGAAAAAATAATACAAAATTTATCTGAAAGAACAAAAGGTCAAGAATGTCAAGGGAATTAATGAAAGAAAAATAGAAAGGATGGTGGCTCAAACTATATTACAAAGCAGCAGTCATCAAAATCATTTGGTAGGAGCTAAGAAATAGAGTGGTGGATCAGTGGAATAAATTAAATAAACATGACACAATAATAATGGTCTATAGTAATCTAGCAAACTCCAGCTTCTGCAATTAGAATTCACTGTTGGACAAAAAAAAATGCTAAGAAAACTGAAAAATAATATGTCAGAAAATCGGCATAGACCTACATCTCACATCCCATATCAAAATAAGGTCAAATTGTGTACATGATTTGGGCATAAAAGATGATACAATAAACAAATTAAGCAAACAAGGGATAATTACCTATCAGCTCTTTGGAGAAGTGAGGAATTTATGACAAAAGAAGAATTAGAAAAAATTGTGAAAGACAAACTGAACAACTTTGATTATATTAAATAATTTTTGCAAAAACAAAACCAACAGAAACAAGATTAAAAGAGAATACAAAGCTGGGGGAAAATTTTACGGTCATTGTTTTGATAAAGGTTTCATTTCTAAAAATATGTAAAGCACTGTTTCACGTTTATAAGAATACCAGTCATTCCCTAATTGATAAATAGTCAAAGAATATGAATTTTCAAATGAAGAAATCAAGGTCATCTACAAAAAATGCTTTAAATCACTATTGATTAGAGAAATGCAAATTAAAACAACCCTGAAGTACTACCTCACATCTCTCAGATTGACTAAAATGGAAGGAAAAGGTAATGATAAATGTTGGTGCATCCCAGTTGGATAAACTGGGAAGCTAAGGCATGTTGGTGGAGTTTTGAACTGATTCAACCATTCTGGAGAAGAATTTGGAATTTTGCCCAAAGCATTGTAAAACTGTGCATACCATTTGATCCAGCAGCATCTCTACTCGGCCTCTTTCCCAAAGTGATTATAAAGGAGGGAAAGGGACCCACATATACAAAAATATTTGTGGCAGGCCTTTTTGTAGTTGAAAATAACTGGACACTGAGCAGCTGCCCATCAGTTGGAAAATAGCTGAATAAGTTATGGTATATGAATATCATGGAATATTATTGTTCTATAAGAAACAACCAGCAGGATGATTTCAGAGAGACCTGGAGACTGATTCTAAATGAAGTAAGTAGAACTAAGAGAATCTAGTATACCTCAAGGTTAAGATTATACAATGATCAAATCTGAGGGAAATGTCTATTTTCAACAGCGAGGTGATTTGGGACAGTTCCAATCTTCTTGTGATGGAGAGAGCCACCTGCACCCAGAGAGAGGACTGTGGGGACTGAGTGTAGATCACAACATAGCATTTTCACCTTTTTTATTGTTGTTTGTATTTTGTTTTCTTTCTTATTTTTCTTAATTTTTGATCTGACTTTTCTTGTGTACAAGAACAATTGTGGAAATAGATATAAAAGAATTGTATGTGTTTAACATATTGAATTGCTTACCATTTGGGGGAGGAGGTGGGAGGAAGGAAAAGAAAAAATTTGGAGCACAGGGTTTTGCATGTGTTTTGAAAATAAACAGCTTTAATTTTTTTAAAAAAGATAAATGGTCAAAGGATATGAACAATCAATTTTCAGATGACAAAATTAAAGCTATCTAAAATTATATGAGAAAAAATGCTCTAAATCACTATTGATTACAGAAATGCAAATTAAAACAACTCTGAAATACTACTTACACCTCTCAGACTAGTTAAGATGAAAGGAAAAGATAATGATAAATGCTGGAGCCAATGTGAGAAAACTGTAACACTAATCCATTGTTCGTGGAATTTTAAAATAATCCAACCATTTTGGAGATCAATTTGGAATGCTGTTCAAGGGCTACAAAACTGGGCATGTTCTTTGACCCAGCAGGGCCATTACTGGATCTATATTCCAAAGAAATCTTAAAGGAGGGAAAAGGACCCACATGTGCAAAAATATTTGTAGCAGCTCTTTTTGTGGTAGCAAAGAATTGGAAAATGAGTAGATGCCCATCTATTGGGGAATGGCCGAACAATTTATGGTATATGAAGATAATGGAATATTATTATTATTTAATGTTCATCATTAAAAATGATGAACAATATTATTTTAGAAAGGCCTTGAAAGATTTACATGAGCTGATGTTGAGTGAAACAAGTAGAACCAGGAATTCATTGTACACAATAACAGCAAGAATGTGTGATGATCAATTATGAAGTTTTGGTTCTTCTTTGTGGTTCAGTAACCCAAAGCAATTCCAAAAGACTTTTAAAAGAAAATGCCATCTGCCTCCAAGGAAAATGAATGTAAAATCAACAAATGTTATGTTTTCTTTTTTCTATTTTTTCATCTCTTATGGTTTTTCCCTTTTGCTCTGATTTGTCTCTCCCTACATGATTCATAAAGCAATGTGTATTTCAAATAAATAAATTTACTAGAAAAAAAGAAATCTACCCTAACAAAAATATTTGAGTTCTTGTTATCTCATAGCTTATTTAAAATTTATTATATACATATTCACGGATACATGTGTTTGTGTTTGTGTGTATGTATAAATAGATAGATAATATTTTAGAGATCCTCTTCACACTGAAGTTAATTCTTTATTTTCCAAATCACTAAGAGACAAAATTGTTAGAAAATTAGAAAAGAGGAGCTAAACCACCCAGTTGGGTTGCGGCTGTCTTTATTCTCCATTATACTCCAGCCAAAGGTTTCTTTGGTCCATTGACTATTACAGATCACAATTATGTTTTAGTAGAAAATTACCGTTATTTGCTCAGGCTGAAAAATACTTCATTCTGTGGTTCACATAGTGATGAGTCACTATGAATTTAGCTAAGTTGACCTGCATACAAGAAGAATGCCAACCATTACTAGTCCCAGAGTTGAACTTTTCCTGGTAAAGTAGCACTGGCTTCACAAGGGGGAGGAATTGAGTGGATGGCAACAGTGGAGAAGTAAAGATCTTCTAGATATGCAGAAAGAATGAGGATTAAATAGTCCAGGTGAAAATTACTACATTGGTATGGACTTGCTGCCAACTTATATTCTTAAAAAAGAACAGCATGTTAGATAGTTTGTTAATAGCATGCATATGACAGGAAATGCATAAAAATTGCACAGGATGGGAGTCTATGATTGATTTGTGACCTCTATCACTAGAGGAAATGTCTACATCAATGAAATCATAGACTCCTTAGAATAGATTTGAAGTACTGAAGGACATCTTCCAGTATATTTCACTAATGTGACCTTCAAGGACCAAAGGTCCAGCAGGTTCAGCAAAGAGACTTTCCTATTCTAAATGTTTTCCCATTCAGCAATCCACAAAAAGAAAAGGTTTCTGGAAATGAGCCATGATCTATCAAAAGGTTCCCTGCAATGCACTTATCTCATCATTCCTAGAAGCTGTGGATTTGAGCAGATCGTGGGCAAACTTCTTAGGAGCCTATTTCTATGACCTCTCTCTGTATGATAGCAAACAGTTCCTCTTACAAGTAAATAATCAAATTCTAACTATATTGTTTTCATCATGAATATGGAATAGAGAAAGCTTTTGATTGCAGTGATCTTCCCAAATCTATCTATATCAATTTTTCCTTGAAAACACTTCCTGACAATGTCTTCCCTTATAATATGACTGACAAATACTTTTTACATAGAGAATGCAATTTCTGCCATTGCACTAGACCAAAGTCACATAAAAGTACAAGTTTGCTGCCTGATTTAGGCAGGGAAGCAAAGAGGGAAAATCAGCATCACATTCTTTCTTTTATACCTACTTAACCTCTTTCTCCCTCTTCATTTTTTAACACAGAATCCAGGCCTATTTTATTGGGCAAATTGAATATTTGATTATCAGTAGCTTAATAACTAAAGATTCCAAAAGAATATACTTGAGTTATCTTAACAATCAGTTGCTTATACAACTGGATCAGAGCAAGTGCTTTGTGATGGATAGATTGCTATTCTATGGTGATCAACAAAACAGCTAATTTATTCTGAAAAATAGATGAATAGGTTTTCCTTGTAGATGTGATTAGAATTTGCTCAGTTGCTCTATACTCCTCAATTTGCAAAAATACTCTTGAACCAAGCAAGCAAAGTAACATTTTCCAATCTGTTGGCTCCCTAAGTCAAATCCTGTATGAGGCACAGAAAAGCCAGTATTAATTCCCCATATGAAGAAGGCTTAGGTGATTTCATCATCACCAAATACACAGATGTCAATGGAAACAACATGAAACTGTTGTGCATGGAAAACACTATGATCCCGTACTGCCATCTAGTGCCCTTTAAAATCCCATCGTAGCCTACTCTAGAATTCTAGTCATTACTCAAGAATCATGTGGCATCCACTTGAAAATCCATTAAAGAATTTGTCAGATAGAGGAACAATTCACATAATGAGAGAATGCTAATTATAAAGCGGGATTGTCTTCTAACTAGTTCACTTGCATATAGCATTGTCCATACAAAGTCCCCTTAGTTAGATAACTGGTACAGCTAGAAAAGGACTGGCCAGTCTCAACTTAGAAAATATCTCCTTTATCTTTGTGTTTCTAAAAACAAACTATTTAAGAATCTATGGGGGATGACAGCAGAATGGCACCTAGTGAAAAATAATAGCAATATCTGCCTTTTCATGCTAATATGGCAGTGTCTTATTTGGATATTTTTAAGTTATCAAATCTCCTAAGTCATAACTGATGTCCTAAGAGTTATTCCTTTGCTAATTTTTTTTCTGTTCTCCACAAAAAGAGGGTTGAGCAAATACAAATACTTAAATAAACTACCTAAGTTATCATCCATGCTTGTACAAAATACATGGTCATAAAATATCATAAAATAGAAGACTTTTGAAGAAAAATCTAGCTTTTAAAGATAAGGAAACTCATGTTAAAAAAATAAAGGGTAAGTGATTTACCTGGTCAGATTCAAGGACAGCTGAAAATCCAGAGTCCTAAAACATTCTTCTTCATGTGTCCTGTATGACATATATTACATGTTTCAAGGTCTTTGAATTTCCATTATAGGCATTCCCAAAAACTAGGATAGGACTCAGATGGTGGTAAAAATACAGCTATCACTGACCCTGTGACTCAGAGTTCTCATTAATCCTTCATTGTCTTCTAAGACTAAGTGAATATAAAGCATGGGGTCACTAATAAGACTTCCTTTACAATGCAAGCTCCACAGAGAAGCACACAGAAGCATAGAAAGCCATCCAAGTAACCACATTCCCCCAAATCACTGTTTTGTCATAAAACATGATAGCAACAATAACAAGAATAACCCCTTATATTTGTATGGCCCTCCATATATTAAGGATTGACAAACACTTTATGTACATCATATTAATTATTCTTCACAACATTTTGTGCAATAAGTATTTTCTTATTCTCATTTACAGATAAGGAAACTGAAGATCAGAGTTCTAAGTGACATGACCAGGTTAAAACCACTATTAAGTAATTTAGAAATAGATTCAAATCCATATCTTTCTCCCTCCAGGTGTAACAGGTCAACTACTACAATATGCTAATACTCAAGGTGATTTCACTTGTGTCTCTCACTTTGTGCATTATTAAAATAATCAGTCATAAAGCCAAAGTAAAAGGACAACTTTAAAAACATTAACCCAGAGTTGAGGCTCCTTGTCTTTTTATTGTTTATGCACAGCTTCAAAGTGGGATAGGGTTTGGTACCTTTTGCACACCTACTGCTATCAACTGCTACCTTGCCATCCTCACAGATCAACTGCTCTAGATAATGGCAATAATATTTGTTCCATTTGCTTAATATTTAAAATAAAAAAATCATATGACCAAATTACTTAAAAAGAAAAACAACTTTATAGTCAATTGAAATGCAGTGTATAGTCTGTAAATAATTTTCTGTCACAGCTGGATTCTAATAAAATCTGTTCAATGATAATTTTGTTTTTCTTTTGCCCATCAAGGCCTAAAATGTTTAATTTTAGTGTATATAAATTTTATTGAAAATCTTAAACAGAGGGTTGGTTAAAGCTATGTATATCTATCAGAGTTCCAGACCACATAAATGTTACAGCTAATTAGTTTCTTTCTGGCTCTTTCTTAGGAAATAGTGATATATTTCCCAAGAAATAGCCAGAAATATATATATATATTCACATATATATGCATACATGATGTATGTGTACATATGTGTGTATATGTATGTATATCTGCCTATACTTATGCATGGAAATATTTTTTGATACATTTACAATAAAAGAGGATGCAAGATGTCTGTCTTTTTTTCCTTTCACCTGCTGTATGACCAATAAACCTTCTAGGTACAATCATTGACATCCAAAAATTTAACAAATTTCCTGTCCACTGATAACACCCTCCCTGGAATATATTTGGGAGGACCCATAGAGGAATGTTGTGGGAAAATAGGGATGGAAGAGTTTCAACTATTCAGTGCAGGCAGTTTAAAGATTAAGGACTTCAAGGCCCACTGGAGGACCAAAGAAACAAATTGACAAATACTGCCACTTGGCAATACTGCCATGAGAGTTCCAAAGAGAAAGAGATGGCTTTCAGCTGCGGCGCTCAGGGAAGCCATCAAGTATGAATTGGCACTAATTTGGTATGAATATTAAAAGGAGAAGCCTCAATTATCAGTCATTTCTTTCTGTTCTGAGGTTGATATATATATATTTATATATATACATATGTATATATATTTTTTTACTTTATAAAAAAAGTGCTTGATTGATATCTTGTGCCAAATCTATTAGTCACCCAAAAGTTGTCAAGCTGTCTCTTAGATTCACTAGCAAAATTGCAAGTCACCCAAAGTGTGAAGTTGGCAACTCTTTCCTTAATTTGTCCTTGTCTCCCTTAATTATCCTCATTGCACTTAATAAATTCTCAGCAGTCAGCAGCCCCATGTGGAACTGTTGAATGGATGCTTTGTTATATCTTCTAAACTGTTTTCCCATGATTTTAGGCTTTTTTTTCACCTTTCCTCCTAGAAAATGTTTTCATTTTTCAAGATCATTTTTGACTGTTTGCTGGGGACATGACTGAGCTGCTATAAAAATGATTGGTTTCTTGAGATAAGGCACATGTGAGAATAACCACCAACATAGTAAAACTTGCGGATCCATGAGGATTTCTATACATAGCATAATACAGGCATTTTATGACACAAAGAGCAAGGCCATCCATCAAAGGATGGCATACAGCATTATAAGTGCCTGCTACATAAATCCTTGGGGCCCAGACACAGACATCAAGAGTATCTTACTGCAGCCTTGTCAATACTCCAAAACATCCGTTACTGGAAATTGAGGACAACTGCAAATGTACCCTCCCTTGCTCTGTATTTAACCATAGTATGATTTTTCTGGGAAGAGTGAACATCAGAATAAAATGATAAAAACCTTTTGACCAAAGGGCAGTGGCAAAGTATCTGGTTTGCCATTCAGGAATAAAATTGAGGTCCTACATAGAAACATATGGTAACGAGATGTTTGAACAGCTTGGTAGACTGTAATATATACTCAACTGTAAGTATAGATAAGGCCTAAGTTCCCCAACTTTCACCCCATTATTTTCTTCTCCAGAAAGCTTCAAGGCTTGACTTGCTACTGTCTCCTGATCTCTCTTGTCATCACCTTCCTGACAGACTTCTGTTAGGTACTCCCTAGATTTAGCTGCAGAAGAGCATAATAATAATAAATAGCTAACATTAAATTAGTGCTTACTGTATATCAGTCACTGGGCTAAGTACTTTACTATTGTTATCTCATACCATTAGGTTAAAAATTTCTTGAGAGCAAATACTCTTTTGGTTCGTAAAGGCCTAATAAATGTTTAATGATTTATTAATTCATGTAAACTTCACAATGATAATGAGTATTATTATTATTATCACCAATTTATAGATAAGGAAATTAAAACAGAAGTTTAGTGCCTTGGTCATGGAGCTAATAAGTGTATAAGGCTGAGGTCTTCCTGAATCCAGGCCCAGTTTTCTAGCTTCTTTGCCACTTAGCTACCCTCAGTGAACTCTGATCAATGCAGTGGTAGAAAGAAATATGGTATTAAAAAATAATTGTCTCTGGATTAAGAGAACCCACAAAAAAGTCCTGCCTCTGAGATCAACTACTTGTATGATCTTCCCTTGGCAATAGTTTCTTTTACTGGCGAAAGAGAGGATTGAACTAAATAGTCTCTGGACTCCCCTCTCATGCTATATCTATGATGACATTATGATTTTAGAACACTTAAAGTGAAACATGCCCCCCATTTCTCAGAGCAGTGGTGGGCTATTCCTACAGAATGAGACACAGATCTTTAGATAAGGCAAGATATCCACTTATTTTGCTTAACTGTATTTGTCAGTCACAAGGTAGGATTCTATTAAGGATAAACAGTTAAATTATTGTACAGTAAGAATGACGTAAATTTTTAAGGTATCAATTATTTTTTTAAAAGAAAGAAAAATGAGGCAAGCATTTCCCTTCTCTCTTGGCTTAGTTCCTGAAAATGAACGCAACTTTATCATGGAGTTAGAAAAAAGTTTTACTACTAAAAACACCAAGGAAAAGCCCAGGGTTAACTAAAAAAGGAGAAAGAAACAAGATCATAAAAATTAAATGTGATATGTAAATGGCTAGGAAAACATAACTTTATCTTCCTACCTTTCCTATCCCTTGACTTGTAGACTACTCACTCATCAGAGCCTCAACTCAGTGTTCTCTGGACTTTTTATTTTTCAAGCTACAGAAGATATAGTTTGTCAAGTAAATGAACTATCTCAACCATTTCATAATCTGTTTTTCCAATTTATTTCTGGGTGCAAGACTCATTCCATCATAGATCTAGCTTAACAAAGGGACTCAGAAATCATCTAGTTCCACAGCCTCCTTTTACACCTGAGGAAATTGAAGTCCAGAGAGATCAAGTAATTTTTTTCAAGAAATAATAGGTTTGTAAATGCAACAGGAAGGATTTTAACCCACATGCTTTAACTCCAGTGCTCTTGCTTCTTCCATTGTACCATGTTTCATCTTTTTTTCTGACTCTGTTATTTGCTCATTTTCAAACCTATTTTCTTGACTTCTAACTCTATGCTAAAGTTGGGTTCTATTTCCCAATGGAGGGAACATTGTCCCAAGCTTCATCAGTGTACTTTTCAGGAGTGGGTTTGTTTTGTGCAGCTGTTTTCAGAGATATTTCTGGGGACGTGTAAGTTTTCAGCTCTTCCAAGGTGGTATAATCTAAGTAGAGGTGTGTTTATTACTTTTCTCTATTATGCATGTATTTATGAGCAGCCACAAGCACTTTTTCAACCCTGGAACTCTGACCAGGGTCTTTGCTTACCTGTGATAACAAGTTCTGCTGTGCTAATAGTCCTCACACTGGGACAAGATCCAAAACTGCAACCTAGATCCAAGTGTAGGCAATGCAACAAGAGTTCTGGTTTGCAAGAGCCTAGTCTGCACTTGCAAGCCTGGACTGGACTGGAATCCTCTCATCCTAGTGCAACAGATTTTTCCTGCCAAGCTTCTAAGGTATCTGGAGTAGAATGTTGTTTCACTCCATCATTTTGTGGGTTCTGTCACTTAAGAATTTTTAGAGTCACTATTTAAAGGTATCTGGAGGGGTTTGGGAAAAATCTTAGAAGAGTCCCTGACTTTATCCAGCCATCTCAGTTCTGTCTCTAGGTGATAGTTAATGAAATCTGAATTATGTTTATGGATATGCAAGTAAGGAAAAGGAAACATGTCTAAGAGAAGTTGGAGAGAAAAAAACACTGTAGGACAGCTTCCTTTGAGTCCTGAGGCTGGACATTACATTGAAAGAGTTTGAAATGAATAAAGGAAGAAGAAGCAAAGATGAAAAAGTGTAGCTGGAAAGGGAACAGGCGAGAAAGAGAAGAAAAAAGAAGAAGAAGAAGGAGGAGAAGAAGAAGAAGAAGAAGAAGAAGAAGAAGAAGAAGAAGAAGAAG
>JAJPUD010021758.1:0-22572 GCA_023553655.1 Myrmecobius fasciatus | reverse complement strand
TTTTTACCTTTTTATGCATCTCTTGAGTTCTGTGTTTGCGTGTCGAATTTTTTGTTCAGATCCGGTCTTTTCATTAGAAATAGGTGAACTTCACCTATATCATTGAATGACCATCTTCTTCCCTGGAGGATAATGCTCATTCCAGCTGGACAGGTTATTCTTGGCTCTAATCCAAGTTCCTTTGCCCTTCGGAATATCTGGTTCCAAGCCCTTCAATCCTTCAGTGTGGAAGCTGACAGATCCTGTGTGATTCTAATTATTGATCCTCGGTATTTGAATTGTTTCTTTCTAGCTGCTAGCAGAATCTGTTCCTTGGTGCTATAGTCCTGAAATTTAGCCATGATATTCCTTGGGGTCTTAATTTTGGGGTCTCTTTCCAGAGGTGATCGGTGAATTCTTTCAATGGTGATTTTGCCCTTTGATTCTACAATCTCAGGGCAGTTTTCTTTCAGGATTTCCTGGAAGATAGTGTTTAGGTTCTTTTTTCATCATGACTTTCAGGAAGTCCAATAATCCTTAGATTGTCTCTCCTCGATTTATTTTCTAAGTCAGTTGTTTTTCCTAGGAGATATTTCATATTTTCTTCTAATTTTTCATTTTTTTGTTTTTGTTTGACTGATTCTTGAAGTCTTACTGAGTCATTCACTTGCATTTGTTCAATTCTTATTTTTAATGTGTTGTTTTCTTCAATTACCTTTTTAAGCTCCTTTTGTAACTGGCCAATTTGTTCATTGCACTCTTTTTCCACTTTACTAATTTTATTTTTTAATAAATTGGTGTCTTTTTCATATCTCTTTTGCAGAGCATCATATCCTTCTTGCAAGATACTGTATCCTTCTTGCACTGATTTCAGTTTATTTTCCCATTTATCCTCCAGCTCTCTTGTGAGGTTCTTTATGCAATCTTCCAGAAAGGCCTTTTGAAAAGGGGACCAGTGATGGTCCTTGCTGATTTTTTCTTGATTTTTGTCCAAAGAAACCTCTGGATCTGAGGTCGTTTCTTTGCCTTGATAAAAGCTGTCTATGGTGAGAGCTCTCTTTTGCTTCTTCATCATTTTTTTTTTTATTTTTTTAGACAGCGTGGATATCTCTTTAAGGTAGGGAAAAAAAAAAAAACCTCGGCTGAAGACGCTTTGCCCTGGGGCACTTTGGTGAGTTAACTTAAGGTGCTGGGCAGGTGGGGGCTAGGACTAAGTCTGAATTACTCCTTAAACAAGGCAAGTCTGCCAGAACACCTGCCCCCAATCAGGGCAGAGTGTCCCGAGTGCCTCAGATAAACTACAGCTGTTTGGAATTTGGAATTTGGAGTTTGGAATTTCTGCCACGTTGAGCTGAGCTGAGTCCCACCCTCACTTCTGGCCTGCACAGGGGTCGTCTATTTATCTCTCTGTCCAAGTCCAACTAACCTGATATGAATTTATCCAGAGAGCCATGCCCAAATATTTCTGAGTTCGTTCACTTGAAGATCATTTCAGAGGCTTATTTTATTGTTGATTTGAGAGAAGATCGGAGGAGAGGCAGAAAGTCACCTTTTCACTCCGCCATCTTGGCTCTGCTCCTCACCTTATTCAAGAAAAAAAAAAAACATTAAGAATTTCAAGGGAATTAATGGAAAAAATGCAAATGAAGATGACATAGCTACACCAGACATAAAATTATATTATAAAGCAGCAGTCATCAAAACTATTTGGTACTGGATAAGAAATAGAGTAATTGGTCAGTGGAATAGATTAGATTCACAAGTCAAAATAATCAACGATTATAGTAAATTAATGTTTGACAAACCCAAAGACCCCAACTTTTGTGATAAGTCCTCAGTATTTGACAAAAACTGTTGGGAAAATTGGAAATGAGTATGTTACAAACTAGGAATTTACCCACATCCTATACCAAGATAAGGTTGAATGAGGTTCATGATTAAGATATAAAGAGTGATATTATAAGTAAATTAGAATAACAAAGGATAGTTTACCTCTCAGATCTGTGAAGAATGAAAGAATTTGTGACCAAAGAAGAACTAGAGTAAATTATGGAATGCAAAATTGATAATTTTGATGATATGTTAAAAAAAAGTTTTTGTACAAACGAAACCAATGCAGACAAGATTTAAAAGGAATCAATAAACTGGGAAAAATTTTACATTTAAGGGTTTTTTTTGAAACTATGTACAGAAAAGACTAAAATTTGTAAGTATTCAAGCCATTCTGCAGGGGATAAATTGTAAAAGGATATGAGCAGGCAATTTTCAAATGATGAAAGTAAAACCATTTCTAGTCATATGAAAACGTATTATAAATTACTATTGATCAGATAATTGCAAAATAAGACAACTCTCAGATACCACTACATACCTCTTACATTGGATAAAATGATCAAAAAAGATAATGATAAATGTTGCAGGGGATGTGGGAAAACTGGGACACTAATACATTGTTGGTGGATTTGTAAAGTGATTCAACCATTCTGGAAAGCAATTGGAACTATGCCCAAAGGGCTATCAAACTGTGGATACCTTTGATCCAATAGTGATTCTACTAGGCTTGTACCCTAAAGATATCATAAGGAAGGGAAGGTACTCACATGTGTAAAAATGTTTGTTGCAGCCCTTTTTGTAGTTACAAAAAACTGGAAACTGAGTGGATGACCATCAGTTAGAGAATGTCTAAGTAATTTATGTTATATGAATGTTATAGGAAAAATTGTTTTATATAAAATTGAGGAAAATAAAAAAATATTAATTTGCTGAATAATTTTACTTTGTATCAATTTAGGTTTCTTCAATCAACTATCTTTTTTTCTCTTCATAGGAATTATTTCATTTTAGAATTTAATTTATCCCTCTTAGGCTTATTCTTATTATAAAATACCTAAGCCATTGGATCCTATTTGCTATTTCATTGAACACATTGAAATTTGCTATCCTCCAATTTCATTTTTAATGCAGAAAACAGTTCTTTCTTTTTGATAAAATCAAGGATAATATAGGAGATGATATTTCTTCCTTTATTTAAAAGGATGAAAGTATAACAAGCAAGCTTAGAAATTGTTAACTACACTGCTTTTGGTGCAATAAAAGTACTTACAGATAACTGGGATAGTACTATCGATAATATTTTAAGACTTCTTTATTCACTATATCATGTTGTCAAGTCAGATCTATGATGTATTCTTGAACACTTTCTCTATATTCTCTTTTTG
Organism: Myrmecobius fasciatus; assembly: GCA_023553655.1. NCBI lineage: Eukaryota > Metazoa > Chordata > Mammalia > Dasyuromorphia > Myrmecobiidae > Myrmecobius > Myrmecobius fasciatus. Next base: position 19,375 of record JAJPUD010021758.1, on the reverse strand, counting down.
TCTAGGTTGCCTCTTTTTTATTAATGCTTTTTATATTTCAAAACATATGCAAGGACAATTCTTTAACAATAACCCTTACAAAACATTGTGTTCCAACTTTCTCTCCCTTCCCGCATGCCCTCCCCTAGATGACCAGTAGTCCAATATATGCTAAACATGGTAGCAATATATGTAAAATCCAATAAATGCACACATATTTATACAATTATACAATTATTGTGCTGCACATGAAAAATCAAATCAAACCAGTAAAATAAAAAAGAAGAAGGAGAATAAAAAGCAAGCAAGCAACAATGAAAAGAGTGAAAATGCTATGTTGTCGTCTACACTTAGATCCCAAAGGGCTCTCTCTGGGTGTACATAGCTCTCTTTATAACTAAACAATTTGAATTGGTTTGAATCATCTCATTGTTGTTGAGAGCCACCTCCATCAGAATTGATCATCATATAGTCTTGTTATTACCATGTATAATAATCTCCTGGTTATACTCATTTCACTTAGCATCATTCTAGGCCTCTCTGAAATCATCCTGCTGGTCGTTTCTTATACAACAATAATATTCCATAACATTCATATACCATAAATTATTCAGCCATTCTCCAATTGATGGGCATGTGTTTAATTTCCAAATTCTTGCCACTACAAACAAAAAAAAAAACTGTCACAAACACTCTTGCACATGTGGGTCCCTTTCCCTTCTTTAAGATCTCTTTGAGATATAAGTCCAATAGAAATACTGCTGGGTTAAAGGATATGCACCGTGTGATAATTTTTTGAGCATAGTTCCAAATTGATCTCCAGAATGGTTGTATCCATTCACAGTTTCACCAAGAATGTATCAGTGTCCCAGTTTTCCCACATCCCCTCCAACATTCGCCCATCATTTTAGCAAATCTGAGAGGTGTGTACTGATATCTCAGAGTTGTCTTATTTTTTATTTCTATGATCAATAGTGATTTGGAGCACCTTTTCATATGACTAGAAATAGTTTCAATTTCTTTATCTGAAAATTGTCTGTTCATATCCTTTGATCATATATCAATTGGAGAATGGCTTGAATTCTTATAAATTTGAGTCAATTCTCTATATATTTTAGAAAAGAAACCTTTATCAGAACCTTTGAACGTAAAAATGTGTCCCCAGTTTACTACTTCTCTCCTAATGTTGTCTGTATTAGTTTTGTTTATAGAAAAACTTTTTAATTTGATATAATCAAAATTATCTATTTTGTGATCAATAATGATCTCAAGTTCTTTGGTCACAAAGTCCTTCTTATCCACAGATCTGAGAGATAAACAATCCTATGTTCTTCTAATTTGTTTATAATGTCATTTTTTATATCTAAATCATGAACCCATTTCAAACTTACATTGGTATATGGTGTTATGTGTATGTCAATGTCTAGTTTCTGTCATACTAGTTTACTGTTTTCCCAGAAGTTTTTGTCAAATAGTGAATTCTCATCCTAAAAGTTGGGGTTTGGGTTTGTCAAATACTAGATAACTATGGTCATTTATTATTTTGTCTTGTGAAACTAACCTATTCCACTGATCAACTACTCTATTTCTCAGACAGTACCAAATGGTTTTGATGATCTCTGCTTTATAATATAGTTTTAGATGTTGGCCACCTTTATTGGCATTTTTTTATGAATTCCCTAGAAATTCTTGACCTTTTGAATTTCAAGGGAATTAATGAAAAAAAAGGCAGATGAAGGTGGCCTTGCTGTACCAGATCTAAAACTATATTATAAAGCAGCGGTCATCAAAACCATTTGGTACTGGATGAGAAACAGAGCAGTCGATCAGTGGCATAGGATAGGTTTTCAGGATAATCTAGGCAATAACTTTAACAATTTAGTGTTTGATAAACCCAAAGACCCCAGCTTTTGGGATAAATATTCACTATTTGGCAAAAACTGCTGGGAAAATTGGAAAGTAGTGTGGAAGAAATTAGGGCTTAACCCACACCTAACACAATATACCAAGATAAAATCTAAATGGGTTCATGATCGAGATATAAAGAGTGATATTTTAAGCAAATTAGAGGTATAGTTTACCTCTCAGACCTGTGGAAATGGACTAAATTTATGTCCAAAGAGTATCTGTAACTCTTAATTGAATACCAGATAAATAATTTTGACTAGATGCCAGATAATATATATAGTGAACAAACTCTCCCATCAGCAGAGATAACTGCTCATCCAAGAGAAAGTCCCGCATCTCACACAAGAGGAAATTCCTAAAGTCTTCAGCATAATAACCTGGGGAGAGTTGTGATTGAGGTACCACTTCCTTAACATGTTGATTTCTTCCCATAATCTATCTCTCCCTTCAGGGACCTCTCTCTAATGAAAATCTGGAAACATACGTCATCCCTCTCAAAAATGGAAGTCAGACAATTTTCAGATGATGAAATTAAAACCATCTCTAGTCATATGAAAAGTTGCTCCAAATCACTATTGATCAGAGAAATGCAAATTAAGACAACTCTGAGATACCACTTCACACCTGTCAGATTAGCTAAAATGACAGGAAAAGTTAATGATGAATGTTGGAGGGGATGTGGGAGGGCTGGGACACTTATGCATTGTTGGTGGAGCTGTGAATGGATCCAGTCATTCTGGAGAGCAATTTGGAACTATGCTCAAAAAGTTGTCAAACTGTGCATACCCTTTGACCCAGCAGTGTTTCTACTGGGCCTATATCCCAAAAAGATCTTAGAGGAGGGAAAGGGACCCACCTGTGCAAGAATGTTTGTGGCAGCCCTTTTTGTAGTGGCTAGAAACTGGAAACTGAAGGGATGCCCATCAATTGGAGAGTGGCTGAATAAATTGTGGTATATGAATGTTAGGGAATATTTTTGCTCTGTAAGAAACGACCAGCAGGATGATTTCAGAGAGGCCTGGAGATACTTGCATGAACTGATGCTGAGTGAAATGAGCAGAACCAGGAAATCATCATGCACAGCAACAACAGTATTACATGATGATCAATTCTGATGGACATGGCTCTCTGCAACAAAGAATTGTCTCAAACCAGTTCCAATTGTTCACTGAAGAAAACCATATACACCCAGAGAGAGGGAAATGAAATATGGACCACAACATAACATTTTCACGCTCTCTATTGAGATTTGCTTGCATTGTGTTGCCTTTCTCTGATTCTTTTTTTTCTTGTAGTTAGGATTTTTCTTGCACAACTTGTCAAGTATTTCAACATTATTAACATATAGTGGACTTCCTGCCATCTAGGGGAGGGGTGGGGACTGGGGGTAAAATTTGTAACGGAAAGCTTTGCAAAGATAAATGCTGAGGAAGTACCCATACATATGTTATACAAATAAAAAGCTTTAATACTAAAAAATAAATAAATAAATTATTGACCTTTTGTTATTTCAAATGAATTTTGTTGTTATTTTTTCTACATCAGTAAATTAGTTTCTAGGGAGTTTGATTAGTATAACACCAAATAAATATATTTGCTTAGGTAGTATTGCTATCATTATTATTTATATTCATTCAACCTATCCAAGAGCACTTGGTATTTTTCCAATTGTTTAGGTCTGACTTTATTTGTGTAGAAAATATTCTGTAGTTTTGCTCATATATTTTCTGGCTTTTCCTTGGCAGATAGATTCTCAAGTATTTTATACTATCTACAATTATTTTAAATGGAATTTGTCTTTATATCTCTTGCTATTGGATTTTATTAGTGATGTATAAAAATGCTGATGATTTATGTGGATTTATTTTGTATCCTGCAACTTTGCTAAAGTTGTGGATTATTTCTAATAGTTTTTAGTTGATTCTCTAGAGTTCTATCACCATATTTATCTTCAAAAAGTGATAATTTAGTTTCTTCATTACCTACTCTGACTACTTTAATCTCTTTTTCTTCTCTTATTCCCAAAGCTACCATTTCAAATCCATTATTGAACAATAATTGTGACAGTGGGAAATCTTGTTTCTCCCCTGATCTTATTGATAATGGTCAAATTTATCCCCATTACATATGATGATTTTAAATAGATACTACTGATAATTTTTTTTAAAAAGTCCATTTATTCCTATACTATCTAGTGTTTTTTCATAGGAACGGGTGTTGGATTTTGTCAAATGCTTTTTGGTATCTTGAGATAATCATATGATTTTTGTTAATTTGGTTATTAATATAATTGATTATGCTCATAGATTTCCTAATATTGAACCAGCCCTACATTTATGGTATAAATCCTACTTGGTCAGGATGTATTATCCTGGGGATGACTTTCTGTAATCTCATTGCTAATATTTTATTTAAGATTTTCCATCAATATTCATTAGGGTGATTGATCTGTGATTTTCTTTCTCTGTTTTCATCTTACCTGGTTTAGATATCAGTGCCATGTCTGTGTCAAAAAAAATCTTTCCCTATTTTTTCAAATAGTTAATATAGTGTTGGAGCTAATTGGTCTTTATATGTTTAGTAGAATTGACATGTAAATTCATCTGATCCTAGAGATTTTTTTTCTTAGAGAGTTGATTAATAGCTTATGCTATTTCTTTTTCTAAAATGAGACTATTTAAGAGTTCACCCAATTCACATTTACGATTAATACTACTGGTTCTGTATTTCCTGTCATTTTATTAATCCTAAATTATACTATTCTCTTTCCTTTTTCCCTTTCTCTCCTCCCCAGTATTTTATTTATGAGCATCTCTTGCCTCAAGCAGTCCTCCCCCTTTAGAGTCTCTCCTCCTTTCTTAAACCTTTCCCCTTTATTTCTGTTTTCACTTCTATTTAGCCCATCTCTTCCTTTTTCCCCTTTCCCTTCTTACTTTTCTATAAGGTGAGAGAAGTTTCTCTGTGAAACCAAATATGTTAAATATTTTCTCTTTGAGCCAAATCTGATAAGAGCATGATTCACACAATGTTTATCCCATTCCCTTCTTTCCCTCAAATATAATAGGTTTCCTTTGCCTCTTCTTTAGATGTAATTTCCTTCATTTTACTTCCACTTTGCCCTTTTTCTGATACAATCTCCTTTGTACCTCTAGGTTTTTTTTTCATCTTATAACAATAAAATCAAATTATACATGTACTCTCTCTGTATACCTATAATAGAAATACAGTTCTCAAGAATTCTTTTCTTTCTATTTTTTATGCTTCTCTTGAGTTCTATATTTGGAGGTCAAATTTTTAATTTAGCTATGTTCTTTTCATCACAAATAAATGGAATTCACGTGTATTGTTGATTACCCAGCTTCTTCTCTGGGGTTTAGTGGGCTTCTTTGTTCTTGGCTGCATTCCAAGTTCCTTTGCCTTTTGGAATATCAGATTCCAGGCCCTTTGATCCTATAATGTGGAAGGTTCTAGGTCCTGGGTAATCCTTATTCCTGCTCCTCAGTATTTAAATTGTTTTTGTTGTTGTTTTGTTTTGTTTTGTTTTGTTTGTTTTCTTTTCTTTTGTTTTGTTTTCTGGCTGCTTGTAATATTTGAATCTTGTTTTAATAGTTCTGAAATTTAGCTGTGATATTCCTTGGTGTTTTAATTTTGGGCTCTCAGAAGGTTTTTGGCGAATTCTTTAAGTGGCTATTTTACCTTCTGATTCTATAGCATTCAGGCACTTCTCTTTGATGATTTCCTGAAAAAAGAAATGTCTAGGCTCTTTTTTTCATCATGATTTTCAGGAAGTCCAATAATCCTTAGCTTGTCTCTCCTAGATCTATTGTCCAGGTCAGTTGTTTTCTCAAGAAAGTATTTTACATTTTTTTCTATCTTTTCATTTTTTTTTTATTTCACTTGACTATTGGTGTATCATTGAGTCATTCATTTCTATTTGTTTAGTTCTGAGTTTAGTGAATTATTTTCTTGATTTATTTTTTAACTTCTTTTTTTTATTTATCCCACTGTATTTTTAATGAGTTGTTTTGTCCTATGGGATTTTTTTTTCCATTTCACAATTTTTTTAAGGAGTTATTTTACTTTTCCATTTCACAAATTCTGTTTTTCTGGAAGTTCTTTTCTTTTTCCATTTTGTCAAATCCATTTTTGAGTTATATCCTTTTTCCATTTCACTAAATCTATTTTGTGTTGCCTTTTCCAAACCCTCTTGCAAAGTTCTCATTTCCTTTCTCCATTTTTCTTTTAGCTTTCTTTTAATATCCTTTTTAATTTCTTCTAGGAGAGCCTTGTGCGATGGGGACCATTTTATATCACCTGTGGGGCTTCATCCGGAGATGATCTGCTGTTAGAGTCCTTAGTGTTTGAAATCTGTTTTTCTCATTCACATAAAAATTATCTATGGTTAGTTCGTTTTGCTTTTTTACTCATTTTTTAAAAGTTGAGATGTGCTTTTAGGGCAGTGGATATTGTCCAAGCTTCCTTTATAAGCCTCAGTGGTTGTATTGGGTCTGTGCTGACTGACTCCCAGTGCTGAGCAGGTGTGGCCAGGTCTTGTGAGATTCTGGCATTTTGGGGTTCACTATTTATCTTTTGTGCTTGTGTTGGATGTTTTATAACTTCTATGCTGATCTGCTGGCTTGCAGCCAGGGCAGAGAAGCCAACACTGCTGTGAATTCATCCCTGTAGAGTCTCCAGGGTATAGAGTGCACACCACCCTGTGAAGCTCACAGCGCCTTGGGTCTGTACTTCCTGCATTCAGCATTTGTATTTGACCTGCTTGCAATTGGTCTGTCTCACTCTATGCTCGATTAAAACAGACCTTTTCTGGAGATCTTCTAAATTATCTTCTACTGGTAATTTGTTACACTCCCAATACTTGTGAGTTCTGCCAGTCCAGAGGTAATTCAGAGGCTGGATTTGGGAATTATTGTGACGGTCATGGGAGAAGGTCAGAAAGAAACCTATGTCCGCTCTGCCTTCTTGGCTCCGCCTTGGTTGCCTCTTTTTTTTTTGTTTGTTTTGTTTTGTTTTGTTTTGTTTTGGTATTGTTCAGTCACTTCAGCTGTGTCTGATTTTTTAAGACCCCATTTGGAGTTTTCCTGGCAAAGATAATGGAATGATTTGTCATTTCTTTCTCTAGCTCATTTTGTGGATTAAGAGGATTAAGTGACTGGCCCAAGGACATAAATATCTGAGGCCAGATTTGCACTCAGGATAATAAATCTTTCTGACATTGGCCATGGCATTCAATCAATTGTACCCATTTTATCCATTTTAGCTAAACAGGATGCCCACTATCTAACTTATTTATATTACTTTCATTGGAACTATGCAATTACAATTTCAGACCTTAGTGGATGATGATTTCCTTATCATATAAATTAAAATTCTGGGAAGAAACTATATAATAAGGTTGTTGGTAAAATATTAATTTGATAGTTAGAAAAGAATGATCCTAATAGTTATCTTTCCATTATCTCACCATAGGGTAATCACTAAACCTTTTGGGAATTTAGTGTGTTGCATATAAGATCTATATATTATAGCCCAAAGCAGATTAAAATATAATTGATAAGCATGTAACAAAACAAATAAAAACAAAAAAACAATACAGATAATGTAAATTTATAATTTTCTAAGGTAATATTTGATAAAGAAACATGTAAGTTTGATGCTAGTGAACTAAAGCATAACTAATTCCAAAATTCCATAATATTTAAACAAACTAGAGGTATTATATTAAAATATTTGTGAGCATATGTACATTATAATGGAGAATGGTCAATCAAACATTGGAATTTAGTTCTAACTTGTTTGTGGACAACACTTTTGTGATCTGCATACTTATGTTACTCAATAATATATAGGACTATATATGTATATAGTACTTAATAATCATACTTTGCATTTGAATATTTTTTGAATTTGCATACATTATAGTTAATCTTTCTAAAAAAAGAGAGGGAATTAGTATTACTGGGTATTTAGAGGTGAAAGTACTAGTGGAAAAGAATAATTAAATCTCTGCCAAAACCCAATGTATTTTGTTTCTTTTTAAAATTTTGTATATTTTTTGAATATCTTTCCCAAAATATATCCAAAACAAATTTTTTTCCATTTTTTTTAATTTTTGAATTTTAGGTTCTCTCTCTTATCCCCATTCAAAATTAAGAAATCGCCATGAAGGTATGCAAAACATTTCCATAAAAATCAAGTTGTGAATGAAAACATAGATTTTCAATCCTAATGAAAATAAAATCCCCCATGAAAAGTAAAATTGAAATTGAGAGAGAAAGAGAGGGAGAGACAGAGAGAGAGAGAAAGAGAGAGAGAGAGAGAGAGAGAGAGAGAGAGAGAGAGAGAGAGAGAGAGAGATGCTCCAATCAAATTCAGACACAATCAGGTCCTGGATTGAATATGATTTTTTATCATGTGTTGCTCTGAGCAGTCATTGATAACTGTACTACTGACAAAAGCAAAGTCATTTACTACTGTCCATCCCAGAAGATAGTACTTTCCATACAGTACATTTTACTTTGCTTGAGTCCAAGGAGGACTTTCCAGGTTGTGTTTTGTTTTTTTTTTTTGTTTGTTTTTTTTTTTTTTTTTTCTGAGAGCATCCCACTCATCATTTCCAATAGAACAATAATAATCCATCACAAAGCCATACATTTTTATTGAATCATTTCCTAATTTATGGGAATCCCTTCAATTTCAATATTTTTCCCTGAGAAGTGAGTATTTTTGTGCTTATAGGTCATTTTCCATTTTAAAAAATTCTCTTGATATTTATGTCTTAAGTAGTGGTGTTGTTAGGTCTAAATATATGCATGAATTTGGGCACAGATCATACCTTTTGATCATTTATCAGTTTGGGCATGGTTCTTTTTATAAATTTGACTCAGTTCCTTCTATTTTTAAAAAATGAGGCCTTATCAGATAAATTTGCTTTGAGATTCTTTTTACAATAACTATTGCTATCTGCATTTTCCTCCATTTATTCTTTCTCTCCCTTTTCATCCTGTCCCTCCTCAAAAGTGTTTTGGTACTAACTGCTCCCTTTTCTAATATGCCTTTTTTTTTTAAATCACCCTTGCCCCTTTCCTTATCCCATTCCTTTCCTATTTTCCTCCTTGGCAAGATAGATTTCTATACCCATATTGAGTATGTATATTATTTCCTCTCTGAGTCAATTCTGATGAAAATAAGGTTCACTCAGTCACCCTCTTTTCCCTCTCTTCTCCTCTACTCTAAAAGCTGATTCTTGCCTCTTTTTTATGGGATATAATTTGCCGCATTCCACTTCTTTCTTTCCCTTTCCACAAGTACATCCTTCTCTTAACCCTTAATTTCATCATTTTAAAAAAATGATATTATCCCTTCACATGTAATTCACACCTGTGTCCTCTGCCTATATATTTCTTCTATCATAATAATGAAAAAGTTCTGAGTTACAAATATCATCTTGCCATGTAGGAATGTAAACATACATTTTATTAATTCCCTTATGATATTACTTTCCTGATTACCTTCTTATGCTTCTCCAGAGTCCTGTAAATGGAAACCAAATTTTCTACTTTCCTCTGTTCTTTTCATAATAAATACTTGAAAATCTTCTATTTTATTGAAAGATTATGTTTTCCTTTGAAGGATTAAATTTAGTTTTGCTGGATAGGTGATTCTTGATTGTAATCCTAGCTCAATTGCTCTCCAGAATATCATATTCCAAGTCCTGTGGTCTTTTAATATAGAAGCTGTTAAATCATTTGTTATCCCAATTATGGCTTCACTATACTTAAATTGTTTCTTTCTGGATACTTGCAATTTTTTCTCCTTGACTTGGGAGTTCCAGAATTTGGCTAAAATATTCATTTTAGAATCTCAGGAGATGAATGATGGATTCTTTCAATTTCTATTTAACTCTCTGCTTCTAGAATAGCGGGACAATTTTCTTACATAATTTCTTGAAAGATAATGTCCAGGCTCTTTTTCTGATCATGACTTTCAGGTAGACTAAACATTTTTAAATGATTTCCTTTGGATTTATTTTTCTAAATTAGTTCTTTTTATTTAGATATTTCACATTTTTTTCTATTTTTCATTTGATTGATTTTTCTTTAATGCATTTTGATTTCTCATTAAAGTCATTAGCATACATTTGCTTGATTCTATTTTTTTCCTGAGGCAATTGGGGTTAAGTGACTTGCCCAGGGTAAGACAGCTAGAAAGTGTTAAGTGTCAGAGGTCATATTTGAACTCAGGTCCTCCAAATTCCAGAGCTGGTGATCTATCCATTGTGCCACTAGCTGCTCCCTCAATTCTATTTTTAATGAATTATTTTCCTTAGTTAACTTTTGTACCTCCTTTTCCAATTGACCAATTTTGCTTTTTATATTACTCTATTCATTAGCTTTTATATTTCCTTTAGTACCACTCTAAATTATTTTTCTATTTTTTTTCCTTTATCTCTCTTAATTGATTTTCAAATTCCCCTTTGAACTCCTCCATGGCCTAAGCCTAATTCTTATTTTTCTTTTAAGTTTTGGATGCAGGTGCTTTGACTTTGTTATCGTCTTCTGAATGTATGTTTTGATCTTATTTGCCATCATAATAACTTCCCATGGTCAGAAAAGTTTTTTTGTTTTCTGTTCATTTCCCAAAACTATCATTTTGCTATTGACTCTTTGTTAATGTATGGCTCTGTTTCCAGGGTGGAGGGTGCATTGTCCCAAGTTTCAGGGTTTTTTTTGCAGCAGCTGTTTTCTGAGATTCTTCTAGGAACCTGACCAGAAGAACTGTTTTCTGCCCTGGAGCTATGAGGAGCACCTCTTGTTCCTAGGAGCTGTAAGATCTTGTGTGCTTGCTGACACTGAGGCTATGCTGATGTGGCCTGCACTGGAACTGCCCTGGTGCCACAGACCCTTTCTGCTGACTTTTCGAGTGCTCTGTGGTGTCTCTGGACTGAGAGATTCAGAAACCTCCAGCAATGCTGCTGATTAGAAGTTCCAACTCCCTGATGCTAAAGGCCAGTTCTAAAACCGGGCTGTCTGAGACTGTGCTAACACGACTTGCATTGGGATTGTATGCTAGGCCAAAGACGACTTCTGCTGATCTCCCAGGTCCTCTATCCTCCCATACTGCAGTTAAATCTAAGGTTAGACTTGGTTGGGTGGAGGCTGGGGTTGGGCCTTGCTGTTGAAGTTTGCACTGGGACTGAATGCTCAACTTCCACCCTGATGTCACAAAACTTTTCCACTGACCTTTAGCTGGAAAATGTTCTAGCCCATGTTTTGGGGTGTTCTGAAGCTCTAAAATTTGTTTAGTGTCATTGTTTAAAGGAATTTGGAGCAGTTTGGAGAAGAAGTTGAGTGAGTTATCTTTACTCCACTATCTAAGCCAATCTCTGTTTAATGCTGCTATGATATACAGTTGGAACATATTAAGATATTAATAGATTTAGCCATTTACATAAACATATTTGGTGTGTGTATTTTAGAAGTCAGGCCCAAATAAAGTGATGTATTTACAGAAGATTAAAATTGATATTTCTGGCTTTTTAATGTATCTTCAAATAAGCAATATTGGTCTCAGAATAAATAAATCTTTAATTAATTGAATTTACCTAGCTTTCTTATGCAACATCACATCTCAAAATTTAGACAATGGGTTGAATTTTTAGGGAGTTTTTTAGCATTATAATTATTTCTTTTTCTAAATATTTAAATAAAAATTATGTATGTATATAGAAACATTGTGTATATTCTGTATCTTCACAATATAAATACAGTTGGTATATGTAAGTGTAATGAATTTTAATAAGACAATTCAATAGGAATAATTACATATTATTATCTTCCAGAAACTGTGGTACACACTGAGGAAATCAAGAAAGACAAAAAAAAAGGTTCCTGGCTTCAACGATTTTATTATTATACTGGAGTATAAAATATGCAAATAGTTTTGCGGTAGTAGAAGAAATATCTGAACTCCTTAAACCATGCAGGTCAGGCTATATTTTTCTTTATAAAATATTGATGAATTCCTCAAAATGTCTTTAGTCAAGGGACTAAAAGATCATATAATCATTATACACGGCAACAACAATACTATATGAAGATCAATTCTGGTAGACATGGCTCTCTTCAACAATGAAATGTTTCAAACCACTTCCAATTGTTCACTGAAGAAAGCCATATACACCCAGAGAGAGGGATGTGAAATGTGGACCACAACATAACATTCTCATACTCTTGATTGATGTTTGCTTACATTGTGTTTCCTTTATCTGATATGTCTTTCATGTAGATGCGATTTTTCTTGCACAGCAATGATAAATTTGGAAATATATATACATAAAAATAGATCAGATATTATTTATTATTATGGAAGTGAAGAATTTTGATATTCTGTACCTCAATCAATTTGAACAATAAACATGATAAGATGTTTTAACTGTGTAATAAGATATAGACCACATGATCCCATAATCAGGAATGAAGTTCTCTTTAATTGAAACAGAAAGAGAAAAGCATGATTAAGTAATCAAACAACATAATGATGCCTTTGTGGGCTTTAAATAGAGGGAGAATTTTCAGTAATTATTTAGCCAATTGTTTTATTGTCCAGCCATGGATGATTTTAATTCAAACTTTAACCCCTCAGATCTACCCTGAGAATAGGGATTACTAAGAATTGTAGTTAGACATCTTCTAGGAATACAAATAGAAATTGAAAAAAAATTTTTCTTGAGAGAAAAGTTTCTCTTTCTTGTGTTTTTTAGAAAGATATATGTGATGTTTGAAAAGAATAATGCAGCTTTCCCATCAGCAATAATGAAACACCAAAATCTAGATCATAATTTCTATTGGCTCCATGAAGACTGGCTGAAAGCATTATGTACAGAGCATATCTATCTGAGAAAGAATGTTGCTGATATATTTTCAAATAAAAAGAAAGAAATGGTTTAAAATTTTTATACATTTTCAAGAAAAGTAGTATGAAAAGAAAAGGATAATTTTAGTATTGAAATTGACCTAAGAAATTTGTATAATTTCTTCTAGAAGTATTGATCCTATCATTTTAGCTATAACAAAGAAAATTCTAGACATTATCTTTCATACTGATGACTATAACATACAAGGAAATAGTGGATATCTGTATAAATAAATAGAATAATACATTTAGATCTTCAAATTCATTTCTACATTTAAAAGGTACATGAGAAAAAATCTAGTAATACAATGAGATTAGTGATACAAAGATAATGAAGCAAATTTTCTTATCTTATCTAAACTAATTCAATATGTAGAGTTGCTTTCTTTTGTTGTATGTTTTAATGGAAGGGCAATAGTAAATCACATGGAAAATATATCATGACTTTGGAAGATATTTTACCTTCTATACATTGGGAGATTAATTGATTATGAAACTATATTGGGATATTCCTATGTCTGAAAACATGAATTTAACAATATATTTCATGCTTTACATATTTTAAAATACTTAATGTTTCTGTTTTTGAAGTTAAGGAAAATAGAAAGTTATAAGAGGAATAATAAAGATTTCACAATTTAAAGATACTTTGGGGGGAAAATATCGCATATGCAAGGAAATGGAAGATCAGAGACTTAAAGTTCCTGAAAATACTATCAACTTTTGTTGAAATTGTGAGCAGATATCTCCCTGAGGAAAATTTTCCTCTCTACTTTTCATTATCACTACTTAAAGTCAAGAATTTAATGAGTCTTAATAGATTATATATCTTCTAGTCAAAAAACCTTAGCCTTTCAAACTTTTGGAATAAACAGGTCAAAATTATCTGGCTCTTTTTTTAGCTTTCTATCTTTCCATCTATCAAATTACACACACACACACACAAACATACATTGACATATAGATTTATACACATATATGTATATTTACATACACATAAACATACAAATACATATTTTATTAATTACAAACAAGCATTATAGCAATTAAAATTATATTCTACTACAAATTTGGTTCTTCAATGATTAACATTATTGGTTGTTATATCTTGCAACAAGGTCTTGATCTTTTGATTACATATGTAATAATGATTTTTTAGAAGAAAATAAACTTTTTTTAAATTCCAGTTAGAAATTACCTTATGACACTTTTCACCTAATTACTTCATGTGCTTATCAAATATTTTGTAGTAACCGGAGGTGTTTGTTTATCTTTGAGGGAGAAGATTAAGAATTTGAACATCATAATTATATTAATTCACACTTGAAGCTTAGATGAGAAAGCAATAAGTGATGGAAAATAACAAAAGTTAGCTGTTTTTACTCAGAGAAAAATGCAATTTAGTGACCCACTGACTTAGAAATGCTCGGTTATTAGCCACTGATTCAAAGTCTAGGGGGAAAAAAAAAAAAAAAAAAACTAGTATCCAGACACTAGGTTTGGAAACTCAATGTTATTAATGTAATGATAGTGAAATTTCCTGAAGGGAAAGAGGAAAAACAAAAGAAAAAGAATAAATGCTGCTTTTAGGGCAATGAAAGCCTCTTACCAGAGAATCTGTAGCACTGCATGAATTTTAGAGTAGCCACAATACTTCTTTTACTGATAATACATAGAGTGCTAGGAGGCAGTGTTTCTAATGCATGAATATAACCCTCTGCTCAGATGCAGAGTGCCCTTCATCTGATGGCTTCTCTCAACAGAGTGAAACTGAAATGATCTCCATGACAAATAAAAAGTTAAAATCCTGGCCCAGAGCTAATAATCTTTCAAGTATGTGCACATCTAGTTCTCCAGTGAATTGCTAAAAATTTAAATTGGATCATTGGGTTGTGTGTATTTTGGTTACCTTGACAGCAGTCTATCTCTCCTGTTTCTGTAATGCTGCTTAAGGGTCAAGAAAAACCTCTGGATAAAGCTTCCAGGGCTCATGAAAGCCTCACATCACTAGCCAAACTTTCTACTAGATATGGATCGTGCTAGATCATGTAAATCACAAGCACTTGAGCTGCTTCCTTTTGAAATGTTTAGATTTTTGTGAAGATGAAAGACTACATTTTTCAGGGTCTGCTGCTTCTTTCACCTTAATTAACAAACAGATGTTAAAATGGATGGACTGTGACTTCTGGAACTCCTGTTGTTTGTGCTGTCTCTAGGAAACTATCCAAGAAAACAATAAATTAACCTTAAAATCACTGGCTAGAGAGACCATTTGTAGCTTAAAACCAAAGTTATCTCTAAAATGATCATTTAATGATATATCTTCTTCCTAATTTAGCAGACATGTCCAAGACTATTAAAATATATTGTTGTGAGCATAAATACATTTTTATGTATAGTGAGAATAGGATATTTTTAGTAAAGAGCAAACTTTAAACTTTATCCACTGTGCCAGATCTGTGCTTTTAAAAGTCAGAGCTTTATGGAAATAACAAGACAGCACTAGATTTTGAAGAACAGGTGGGAAAAAAGCCTTTACATAAAGGTTTGAAGTTCGCAATTTTTGATATTCTGTATGAAACTTTTTATAAGAAAAAACATTAGGAAAGATTATGTCTAGCAAGTTATTTTGTGGTGTATATGTGCATTGTCATTCCCCCCCATTTCTTTCATCCTTATTACCTTCTTCACTACTGTGTATGCATAATAGCTGAAGTAGATGTTTAATGCCTAATGAAAACTAATCTGTAGAGTTATTTATTTATTCAACAAATTATTGATTACCATTATATATGAGGCACCCTTCTATGTATTAATATTAGTTTAATGAATGAATCAATGAACAAATAACTGAATAGATAGTCACAGTTTTGGTGATCATGGAATCACTTTTTTTATCTCACCTTCCTATCAATCAAATTAAGGAAGCATTTCTGCATGAAGAGTAATTCAAGAAAGATAATAAAGAAAAAATAGGAAGAAGTTTGGCAAACATTCACTTAAATCAATGTTTCCCCCAAGTGTAGAACAAGTTGTTAAGAGAACAGAACTATACTCTGTCTTAAAAGATTCAAAAATTATCAAAAGACTAGCACACCTATGAACATGGCATATACCAGATTTTAGCCTGTTTCATGTTCCATGATGCCTATGAAATTCAAAAAGATCATTCAAGCTGAATAGATTATTGTAGAGTCATAGCCAAAATTTCAGGAAATTGGCCAAACATCACAGAAAAGGAGCTGTAAAGTGTGTTTGGCATTTATTCCTATTTAGAAAATGCCATCATTACCAGGAAAATTTATGGAAAGCATTTACAATCCAGAATATCATGAATTTATGACAAACAAAGCAAAATTGAATTTCTTTAACGAACAAATAGACTATCGTGATAATGTGATAGATGCAAGGGCCTTGTTGAGGACAGGATAAAATAGGATCTGTAAAAATAGCACTGCTAGACTTAGCTCTGGGATTTATAAATGGCTTTTGCCAAACTTCAAAACTCTCTGAGTCAGAAAATGGCAATGGAGTGAAACCTATATGTAAGCATTTGGGAATGCCAGGTTTCATCATTTCTAGTAGTTTTCATGGATTATGACCTGAAACTTCTTTTAAACGATTCCCTTCCCAAGCACTGAAGCAATGAACATGTTCATTTACCCTGGTTGATAGTTCCTAGAAACTTGTTGCACTGAACCATTCATTAAATAAGTAACCTGGTGGTGGGAAATAGTCAAAGAAATTTACATCATTTAGTAGTACCTTGTCCTTAATTACAGATTATAAAATTGTGAACTATCACTCCTGTGTACAGCTATCTCAACAAGTAAAAAATGCAAAGGCCAGGAGCAAAAGGTAAAGTTATACTACAATCCACTTCAGAGATACATCAATGATAAACTAAATAAAAGTAAAAATGAGCATTATTCATCAAGCAAAAATTAGTCATAATAAATGACTTGAAAGTCTTCCCTACTAAAAGTATACAAAAAAGAAGAAATAAGGTTCACAAAAGTGTTTTCCTTCTGTGAAGTTATTGGAGAAACAAATTTGTCTTTTATAACAGGAGTCTAACAATAGAGTTGATGGTTCATAAAACAAAATTAATATGTCCACCTTCTAAGTATTAGAGAACAACAATTACCACAACCAAAAAACATAAAATTAAATTTTTGCATTATAGTAAGATCAGAAGAAACTAGAAAGGCTAAGAGAGGCTCAAATGTGGCCCAATAAATCAATGAACATGGAGTCAGAAAGACTTGAATTCAGAAGGCAGAGGCAAGCTAATGGAGAAAGACAGAGATTTGCCTGAGCTTTTTCCCAATCCTCTCCAAATACCTTTAAATAATGACTTTAACCAAATTCTAGAGTGGTAAAACCCACAAAAATGGAGTAAGCATAGAGGCTTGGCAGGAAAGGTCTGTTTCACCAAGGTGAGAGAGGATCCAGTGTGGACAAAGACAGCAT
Organism: Myrmecobius fasciatus; assembly: GCA_023553655.1. Classification (NCBI taxonomy): domain Eukaryota; kingdom Metazoa; phylum Chordata; class Mammalia; order Dasyuromorphia; family Myrmecobiidae; genus Myrmecobius; species Myrmecobius fasciatus. The sequence goes on along the minus strand of JAJPUD010021758.1, from coordinate 2,083 downwards.
AGATCAGTCCAGAGAAAACCAGAAGCCTCAGAGCAACTCAATGAGTGGGAGAAATGGCAATTTATTGACTTCTCAGCCCAAAGATGGCAAGGGGATTTGGCAATAGGTCTTTGTCAGCATCAGGGGCAGGATGCTATAGTATTGCTTATTCGTGGATATGGGTCACATTCTGCATCTTAGCCCTAGTTTCAGGAGCAGCACTAGCATAACAGCTCTTGTTGCTTCACAGGAATACGGACCCTGTTTTCACTTCCATGGTTGAAAAGAGTTTTTCACCTCTCCTATATAGGATTCCACCTTAAAAGACCTAAAATTTACAAGTCCCCAGAATTATCTCTTTAAACAGCTGCACCAAAAAAGCCTAAATCTTGGGAAAGTACTCCTCCACTTAAGAGCCCTACTTAAACATAAAAGTCAAGAAATATGGTGTAAAAAAAAAGTCTGATGATAGAAAGTTACTATGGTGACAAGAATATCAAAACACATAATTATAAATGATAATAAAGTCAAACAGATCCAAAACAAATCCAAAAAGAGGTCATTTAAGAATTATTGGATCATGAAGGATTCTGGGAAGATGATTACCTGCCCAAAATGAATTTGTAGAAAAATTACAATAATAAAAAAGGCTTTAAAAATCAAATGAGAGAGATTGAGGAAAAACTTTTTAAAAAGTACAAGAAAAACAATACGATTATTTTTTAAAAAGCATGTCTGGGTATCTAGGTGACACAGTAGATAAAGCACCACCCCTGAAGTCAGGAGGACTTGAGTTCAAATCTGGTATCAGACATTTAACACTTCCTGTGTGACCCTGGGCAACTCACTTAACCCCAATTGCCTCAGAAAAAAATTAAATTAAATTAAATTAAAATAAAAAAGCATGTCAACCAATTAGAAAGGGAGATTCAGAATCTTAAGGAAGAAACTGACTCACTGAAAATTAGAACTGGACAAGGAGAAACCATAAAGTTATGAGACCAAGAAATAATAAAATAACAATAAAATAGCTTTTTAAAAATGAAAAAAACAAAAGAGTATATGAGACAACTCATAAAAAAACAAGAAATATGAAAGACAGACCATGAAGAGAAAATATATGAATATCTGGGCTATCTGAAAGCTATGATCAAAAAAAGGATCTTGACAAAATAATGCAATAAATCATTTTTTAAAATGTTCTGCTATGTCTACAGTACTATCAAACTGTGCATAATCTTTGATCCAGCAGTATCTCTACTGGGTCTGAACCTGAAAGAGATCATAAAAAAGAGAAAAGGACCCACATGTACAAAAATGTTTCTAGCAGCCCTTTTTGTAGTGTCAAGGAACTGGAACTGGCCTGAATAAGTTATCATATATGAATGCAATGGAATATTATTGTTCTACAAGAAATGATCAGCAGGATGATTTCAGAAAGACTTGGAGAGACTTACATGTACTGATGTTAACTGAAGTGAGTGGAAGCAGAAGAAGATTACACACAGCAAAAACAATACTATGTGATCATCAAGTATGATGGACATGGTCCTTTTCAATAATGCAATGATTCAGGCCAGTAGGCTTGAGCTTGAAATGGAGAGCCATCAGCATGCAGAAAGAAGACTGGTTACTGAATGTGTATCACAACATAGTTTTTTTTTTTGTTTGTTTTGTTTTTTACCTTTTTTGTTGATGTTTGCTTGATTTTTTCTTTTCTTTTATTTTTTCTTTTTAATTTTTTTATTTATGTGTGTGCAATTTGATAAATGTGGTGGCTTGTTTGGTCTATATTGGATTGTTTTCTGGGAAAAGGGGATGGGGAGGAGGAAGGGAAAATGTTTGGGATACAAGGTTTTATTGGGAGGTGAAAGCTGAGAACTATCTTTTGCATGTATTTTGAGAATAAAAAAACTATTATTAAAAATAAATAATTAAAATATAAATTTAAAAATGTTGTGATGTGATAGAGTAAGAGCGGGAAATAAAAATAGAAAAAAAAATCCACCAAACACAACCTAAAAGATATCCTACCAGAAAAACATACTTGAACATCATTACTTAATTTTAAAAAACTACAAATCAAAGAGAAAATTTGACAAAC
>JAJPUD010021757.1:0-22576 GCA_023553655.1 Myrmecobius fasciatus | reverse complement strand
CTCTCTCTCTCTCTCTCTCTCTCTCTCTCTCTCTCTCTCTCTCTCTCAAGTGGTACCTGAGCAAGGGATTGGATTCCCGAGCTCAGAGTTCAAAACCCGACTCTGCCACGACTGGCAACCATGTGACCTTGGTCAATTAACGTCTCAGTTCCCTCTTCTGTCCAATGGAGGAATTAGACCAGCCGATCTCTTCAGTCTCCCAGCTCTGCCATTGTGTGATTCCTTCCTTCCTGTGCTGGCTTTCCTCCCGCCTCCCCTTGGAGGTCCTCAGGACTAAGCGGCTGAACTCGAGGAGAGGGGAATTCACAGCCCGGTATCCTCTCTGTTGTGCTCAGGTCTCTCCAGCCAGCTGAGCCCTGCCCAGCATGCTGCCCTGACTGCGGGGCCCGTTTTCATACAGCTTGGACTTTGCCGGTGCGACTCTCTCAGCCCAGAAGATCTGAGGGCCCCAGAGGTCCCCTTCTCACTGGCTTCCCAAGGAGCCAGCATGGCCACTGCGGTACAGAGCAGTGAACTGGTATTCGAGTTTGCCAACGGCGGGATGGAGGAAATCCAGCAGGTACGTGGGGGCAGCTCCGTGGAGCGTCAGAGATAGCACCCCCAGCCAACACTCTGTGGTCATTGAGAGCGCCCCACCTTGGCTTAGCCAAACCTCAGGACAACGCTCGGGATCTCAGGCCTCTGACAAAGGATCCCCTTCTCTGCCCCATCCCCAGCTTTATCTGGTGGGGCCCCGTAAGCCTGACTCAGGCCCCGTAAACTTGACTCAGCCCCCCTAAGCCTGACTTGGGCCTGGATCACCACTGAAGTATAGCTTCTCAGCCCCACGCCCGGTGATGTCCATCCAACCTGCTCTCTTCCAGCACCCACCCAAGTCACTAGTGTGAATTCTAGCATGGAATGAGCCGTGCCAGGGAGTAGAAAGGGGAGGGGACTAGGTTGCTTCCTTGGGGCCTTAGGCCAGTGTAGACATGGTACACCTTTGGGGGCCTCCTCTTCCTCATGGGACAGATATTTTTTCAAAGAGCCACTAAGATACAGAGAGGGCAGCTCTGGGCTGGGAAGGGGATGTGGGAAAGACTCCCTGTACGGGTTGGGGGGGGGGTTCTTTCAGCTGTTCCTTCCCTTCACAGCTGGACGATCCCTCCGTGTTTCCAGCGGTGATTGTGGAGCAGCTGCCCTGCCCAGAGCTACTACACCTCTACTCTGGGCTGGACCGGGATGAAGTTCCCAATGGCATCATGGCGGACCGGGACCTGGGGGTGGCCGAAGGGCAGATGCTGGAGGGAGGCCTTGTGGTGTCAGGTCCATCCTCTTTGGGGCCGGGACTGGGCAGGCTTGGGGAGGAAGAAGAGGGAGGGGGCTGGAGGATGGGGGGGGGAAGCTGTGTTAGGGGGAACAGCGCATCCTGGCTTTGGGTGGCAGGGGAATGGCTGCTTCCCACTGGCTTCTTTCTGCTTCCAAGCTGGGCAGGAGGTGAGCTGCTGGAGGAGGACTGTTAGCAAGTGACTTAAGTCAAGGAAGACTTCCTGGGGGAAGCTGGCGATGCTTTTAAGCTAAGCTCCCAAAGCCTGGAAGAACTAGCGCCTCCTAAGATGGAGAGAAGAGGAGGAACCATATGTACGGCCATATGCTGCCCTCCCCTTCCCCACTGCTCATCATCACTCCGGGAGCTGGAAGGGAGTAGTTTTAGACAGTGGGACTCATCTCCTTCCACAGGGGGTGCAGTCCCTGGATTAATGAGGTGGACGCCAGGCCCACCCACTAAACCTCCAGGGAGATGAGGGAGCATCTTAGTACCCAAGATGCACCTGAGGGGGAGGGTGCGGCCAGTCCTGTGCTCATCCTTGTGGGGAATACAAAAGTATCATGAGACGATCGGGCCCTCAGGGAGCTGACAATCTAACTGAGGAGACAAGACTCATGAAACAGAACGCTGGCGTGGGGATTGACTTGGTGGGGTGAAAAGAGCACTTGATTGGGCAGTGGAGGACCTGGGTTGAGTCTCATCTCTGCTGCTGTGTAACCCCCTTACAGCCCTGGGCCTCAGTTGCCTCATTTGTAGAATGAGGACCTTAGCTGGCCTCCGAGGCCACTTTCAGCTCTGACATCTTGTGATCCAATACAAGAGTTAGGACGGGGCCGGTCGGGGCAAGCTTCACAAGGGGGGCTGGTGGATGGAGCTTAAAAAAGGGAAGGGGAAAGCATATGAACCGGCACAGAAATGGAAATGGGCATTGGGCACGTGGAGCCTTTGAACAGAGCTGGGAGGGATGAAACTTGGAAAGATAGGAGCTTAGAGGAGGAAATGGAGCCCCAGGGAAGCTATCAGGAGGGAGCTGCAGAGCTGAGATTAGAACTCAGGGCCTCTGATTCCAAGCGCGTGCTCTCCCCGCTATTCCACTCGGATGACTATGGCAGCGGCCCTGAGAGCAGCCCTCGGGACTCTGGCAGAGACCCGGGGGGTTGATGCTCTGCCACAGGCTTCCCCTGGCTCCCCTCCCCAGCATGCCCCGGCTCCCAGGATGCTCCTTCTCGGCCACCTGGGCCTCTTCCTCCGGCCGGGCCGTGTCCCCGGCCCGCGTCTCACGTGTCTGTCTCTTACCTCCTTCCTCTTCCTCTCACTAGACGAGAACAACCAGACCGTGATGGCCACCGAGGTGCTGCTGGACGTGGAGGCCCCCAACAACATCCTGGACGAAAGTCGCATGTGTGAGTAGAAGCCTTCCCGTTCCTGGAAGCCCCAGACGGCCCGAGAGAGAAGGGTAGGCTAGGAAGTGAGAGGCCCCGGGTGCAGATCATCCCATGTCTGCTAGCCCCCAGCCCCACGCGGGAGCCTGGTCAGGTCTTTTCTCTTTGGGTTTCCGTGCCCTTCTATAAACTGAGGATAACGGATTTTCTAGACCCTGCTTCGGCTGGCAGGGCTGCAGGGGATGCCCAGGTGTTGCCCGGGAAGCCGGGGTCGGGAGGCGTGGCGAGCGGGGCACAGGCCGCCGGCAGGAGATGGAGCGTGGCATTGGTGAAATTCTTCCCCCGGCCGGCCAGACATGGCCCCCCCACGGGGAAAGCTCGCCTGTGCTCTCCGGGGCCTTGAGCCCATCCCAGGGCACTGGGGGTGTCTCGGGCCTCAGCCCTGCAGAAACACAAGGAATTTGGGGGTCGTTATTATTCCTGTTATCCAATGGGGTGAGGATGCCCAGAGGTGAAGGGCCTTGCCCAGCCGGCCGAGGCGGGGTTCCAGTCTACATCTTGTCTGTTTCTAAGCCTGGGGCTGTCTCCCCCCCCCAGGAGTGGGCCTGCAGCGCCCAGCCCCATCAGTAGCCTTATGCTCTGCAGCCCTTGGGGGGACACTGCCCCCTGTGGGGAGTGAGCCTGCTGCCCCAAAGCAGGGTGGGAGAAACAGCTTCTAGACTGAGCTCTGCCACTCACCTAGTGATCCTGGACAAGTCCCCTCTCCTCCGGCCTCGGTGCACTTCTGAAAGTGCTCGCCCTTTCCCCACAGCTCTAAATTTAATCAGGAGGCCATTTTCCCGGCTAAGGGGGGGGGGTGCAGTCCTCCTGGGGATGTAGAGGCAGGGGTGGAGGGCACTTGTCTTCCATCGCCGCCCACCTCATCGTAATTAGGGCCTCTGTAGCCCAGTCAGTTATCAGGCACTTAATAAGCATTTACTGTGTGCCAGGCACGGCAATACAAAATTTCCTTTCGAAATACAAAGCAAGGCAACAGGTTCCTGCCTCAAAGTGTTCACAGGCCAAAGTAGAAACGACCTCATTCATACAGAATATATGGAGCAGACCGAGAAGGGGCCCTCAGAGGGAAAGGATTAATGGGGAGGGGGGATGCGGAAAGCTCAATTTCCTCATGTTATACAGGGGAGAAAGGGACCCAGAGAGGACAAGGGATTTGCCTGAGTTCCCACAGCTAATGTATAGCAGAGCTGAAATTTGAACTCAGGTCCTCCCATGCCCAGGCAGCTAAGGGACACTACAGTGGATAGAGCACTGGGCCTAGAATGAAGAAGACTCATCTTCTTCAGTTCAAATCTGACCTCAGATACTTATTGGCTGTGTGACCCTGGCCAAGTCACTTCCCCCTCTCTGTTTCAGTTTCTTCATATGTCAAATGAGCAAGAGAAGGGAATGAGATAAATTCCTCCATTATCTCTACTCTTTGAGTTCAAAACAGACCTCAGACACTTCATGATCCTGGGCAAGTCACTTCACTCTGTTTGCCTCAGTTTCCTCATCTGTAAAATGAGCCGGAGAAGGAAATGGCAAACCCCTGCAGTATCTGCCAAGAAATGCCCCCCCCAAAAGGGGTCACAGGGAGTCAGGCAGGACTGAACAGCCTCCACCAGCACCTCTAATACCTCATCCTGAGCTCGCTCTGCTCTATGGAATTGTCTCCCCTGCTTGAGAGACTTTGAAGGCCAGGGTTGTATGTCCAGACCCTGAGACTACTGAGGAAGGGGCCTCTCCCTGTCCCAGCCCCCAACTCAGGCCTCCTGGGCCTTTCCTCTTGCAGTCAGTAGCTCCGGGCTGTTCACCGAGCAGGACTCTGCTGGGGCCTTTACCAACTGTGTGCTTTCTACCTCCTCCGGAGCAGACATCCCGACGGGTGGAAGCGTGACTGCTGAGGGCTTCTCCGTGCTGGAGGAAAGCTCCATGGACAAAGGCCTTGGAAGGCCTCTGCCAGTGAGGCCGAAGAAGAAAGGTAAAGACTTGGGGTTTTGCTCAGGGATGGCTTCCCGCTCCGGCCTGTGGCCTGAAATGCCACCATTAGCACCACATTCTGCCTTTCTTGAGATGCTGAACTTTAGCTGGAAGGGCAGCCCGAGAAGGACGGCCTCAAAGCTTTGTTGGTGCCCGTGAAATAAAAAGAACCAAAAAAAAAAAAAAAAAAAAAAAGATCTCTAACACTTGAAAATTGGTTCCTGGGTTTGACTAGTCCTAGCTCTTGGCCTTATCCCTTGTGTGTCGTTCCCCCCCCGTCCCCCCCCAATCTAGCCAATTGCCAAGTCTCATCAATTCTCCCTCCAAAATCTCTTCTTCATCCGGGCCTTTCTCTCCTCCCACAGCTACCAGTCTAGTTCAGGGCCTCCTCACTATCACCAGACCATTGCAGTAGCCTCCCTACCTCCAGCCTCTCCCCTCTCCGATTCATCCTTCACACAGCCGCCCCAAATGTTTTTCGCGGGTCCGGCCCCAGTCAGTGGCTCAGGAAAATTCGCCAACTTAAGGGCAATTAGAGCCCTGAACAGTGTGGCTCCGGCTTAGTCCCGGGATGCACCGGTATGGTGCCATTAAACCGGCCACTTTGCCTTTGCCTGGATTGCTCTCGCTCCTCATCTCCCTTCCAGGCTCAGCTCCCCTGTTACGTCTCCCTTCCTAGGGCCCAGAGCTCTACTATCCCGGAAATCGCTTTGTAGTCCTTTATTTTATGTGTATTCTAACTGCCTGTATGGGTGGGAGCTTTCTGAAAGCACCCATGGGTGGTGTTGTATTCCAATCCTGGCAGGTAACAGCTGTGTAATAAATGCTTTTTGAACTTCTCTGTGCTCTTAGATAAGTCACTTACCCTCTCTAGGTCTCAGTTTCCTCCTCTGCAAAGTAGAAATAATAACTTGCCCCGTCTACCTCACTGGCTTGTTGTGAGTGACTCACTTGGTAATTGATAAAATAGTCAAGCAGTTAGGCAATCGGTTAGTTAGGGCACTGGGCGGCTGCTGGGGGGCAGACCCCAGTTTGGACTCCAGAAGTCCAAAGACCTAGATCCCCGTTCTTAGCTTAGACTTCATATATTTGTCTTGGGGGAGAGGGGGGACTCAGTTTCCTCCTATGTAAGATGCTGGGGTTGAACTAACTGACATCTGGGGGTCCTTTTTCAGTTTCACAGCCCGTGATCGCTTATGATCTCCGTGGGCCTCCGTTTCTATATTAGCACTAGGGTGGTAAAAAGAATTATGGAATATATTTGAACATGTTTAACATATATTGGACGGTTTGCCATCTAGGGGAGGGGGTGGGGGGAAGGAGAACAAAATCTGGACACAAGGCTATACGAGGGTCAGTGTGGTCAAATTATCCGGGCATATGTTTTGAAAATAAAAAGCTTTAAAAAAAAATAAAAATTAGGGGCAGCTAGGTGGCGCAGTGGATAGAGCACCAGCCCTGAAGTCAGGAGGACCTGAGTTCAAATCTGGGCTCAGACACTTAATATTCCCTAGCTGTGTGACCCTGGGCAAGTCACTTAACCTCAATTGCCTCAGCAAAAAATAAATAAATAAATAAAAGCCAAAAAATTAAAATTAAATAAAAATAAAAATTAAAAAAAAGAATCATGGAATATTTGAGCCGGCAAGTGCTTAGAGATCATATCTAAGGGCAGAATTTAAGGAGACTTGGATTCAAATCCTAATGTAAATTCATCTAGCCTCTGTGTCAGGGGTTCTTACCCGGGAGTCCAGACTCAGCAAGGGCTCAGTGGGGGGATGGATTTCAGGGGATCCCCGAATCTGGCTGGGGAAAAATGACATCCTTATTTTCATGAAGCTCTTTGTACGAGGGAGAATTTCCTTCAGCAAACCTGCTTCAGAGGAGGAGGTTGTGGCTTTTGCCAGATTGCCACAAGAATGGGGTCCCCGGACCCTATTTACCCCGGCTGCTCTCCAGAGTCCTAATCCTAGTCACCAATTACCCGTGGCAGGGAGCCCCAACCTTGTGGTCCTCGGACCCCTGGGCTTTTCCTAAACTTTCCCCCTGTCCTCATTTCATCTGAAAGGAAAGAAATTCTCGCTCTTAAGGATGCAGATGACCATAAGAAAAAAACAAAACAAAAAAAAAAAAAAAACCAGAGATGAATTTGGGGGCAGGAGACAGTCTGGGCTGTGACTTGCCCAGGATCACACGGCTAGTGTCTGAGACCGACTCCTGACTCCAGGGCCCCAAAAGTGACTTCTAATCCGAATTTGGATTTGAATAGGTGAGCAGATTTACCAGATCTTCCTTAGCCCATTTGACAAACTTCTGCCCCCCCCCCCGCTTGGGGTATTCAGCAGGTCCACAGCAGAATTCATTATCTCCCCCCCACACCTCCTTTCTCTTCCTAAAGCAGCAGCCACTCAGGTTCAAAAAATCTGAGTCATCTTCAATACTTTCTCTCACCCCCTCATATCCAATTAGTTGCCAAGCATTGTCAATTCTGCCTCCACAGCAGGAGCCCCTCTCCCTCCCCTTTTCTCTCCCCCCTCCCCCTCCCCTTTTCTCTCCCTCTTCCCCTTCCCCTTTTCTCTTCCCCCTCCCCCTCCCCTTTTCTCTCCCCCCCTCTCCCTCTTCTTTTCTCTCCCTTCTCCCCTCTCCCCGCCTCCTTCTCTCCACTCTCTCCCCCCACCTCATCCCGGTCCTCATCACCTCTCCTCTCCACTATTGTAGAGTCTCCCTCCTTCTCTCCCTCCCACAAATCCCTTCTCTCTCCAATCCATTTTACGCCCAGCTGCCAGATTGATATTCCTGAGGCTGGGTTTTCACTGTGTCACTCCTCAGCTCAAGAAACTCTCATGGCTTTTTTGGGAAAAGGGGCAAGGCCCTGGTACACTTTTCGGGCCTTTCTCAGCGTCGCTTTCTCTCTCACACGCTCAGTTGTTGCAGAAACTTGGCTATTCCCTATGGCTGCTCCTTGGATCTCAATGTGTCCACATTGTCTCTCCAACTTAGAACACACTCGTTCCTCCCGTTTCATAGGGCATATGTGTGTGTTTGTGTATACACACACATTTATAGAACATATCTATACACATACACGTATGGATATGTACACATATGTGTACATGCACATATATGCAGAGAGAAAGAGAATGGCTTTGAGCCTGAAGCAGCAGCCATGTGCTGCTGCTGTGTTTACAAACCAGCATTGGGGGAGACCAATATGGAAGTAGCTTATGGAGCTCCCCAAGAGCTGGCCTTTTTCTGCCTACCTTTCGGGTCCCCAGATTGGGACCGAGACATCATGGACCAAAGGGCAACCTGTGCCTCAGTGGACTCGCCGGATCAGGGGTCATCTGCTGCCATCTCGAGGCCCTGCTAGGTTCGGGGGCACTGAGGCACTCTGCTCATCCTGCTCTCCCCATCCATCTCCCCCTCTGTAGCCCAGAAGGCGAAAGCACCCCGTTGTTCCTCACCAGTCAGTGAGCCCAACTTTCCCATCCGGAAGAAGTCTAAGGATGGCAAAGGTACAGACTTCTCTCTGCTTTGTTTGCTTTCTGGAGGCCGGGCTAGGGGGAGGATGGAGACATGGCCCAGTTCTTGGAGAGGCCCTGGTCTACTGGGGGGGGGGGAGCACTGTGTCTGGCCCCAGGGGGCGCGGGGGGGGGGGCACTGTGTCTGGCCTCAGGGAGCCTCCAGTCCCATTGGGGAACAAATGATCTTTTCTGTGACCTCCAATGTTCCTTCTTCCAGGGAACACCATCTACCTTTGGGAGTTCCTGCTGGCTCTCCTTCAGGACAAGAACACTTGCCCCAAGTACATCAAGTGGACCCAGCGCGAGAAGGGCATCTTCAAGCTCGTGGACTCAAAGGCCGTGTCCAAGCTGTGGGGGAAGCAGAAAAACAAGCCGGATATGAACTACGAGACGATGGGGCGAGCTCTGAGGTAAACCCGTGGCGGGGCCACGTCCCGGGACTTCTCCCTCATGTCCTCCCACAGTCTTTCCTGCTTTGGGCCTCTTGTTTTGCCCTGCGGGCCCATGGGAGACTGATGCCCTTCAGGACCAAGGCTGCCCTCACCCCTCCCCGGGGAAGCTCTTTCCAGCTCCAGCTAACCTCTCTCCCAGCGAGTTTTCTGATTATGGCCCAGGCCCGGCCCCAGCCACGGCCCTAGCCCCAGCCCCGGGTCCAGTCCTTTCTCTCTTTCCTCTCTTCAGGCCCCTTGGGAATTTCCTGGGTGAGTGAAAGGGAATAATCCATATTTTGTAAATGTCCAAGCAGTGGAGATGGGAGCCAGCTCTTATTCTTGATTTTATTTGACCAGCTTGGTGATTTCTTTAGGAAAGCGCTAGCGGGAAAATCTCTTCGGCCAGTGCAGACTGGCTTCCGCTGTACAACTTAGGGCTTTAGGGCACCTTTTGGGAGCATCCCGGACCCCTTGGGCAGTCAGGCTGGTAAACCCCACGGACCCCTTCTCAAAATCAGATTTTTCAAGGCATAAATGAGAACACCGAAGATTACAAAGGAAACCAAAGGGTAGTGAAAATGAAGATGTATTTGTTTCCCGATCCAAGGTCACACAGACCCTTGGAAATCTATCCACTGACCCCTTGATGGGCTAGCTGGACCCCCGTTAGGAAATCTAGAATTGCCTGTGGTGCTACTGAGACATGAAGGCACTTGCCCAGAGTCACACAGCCAGGACTTGTCAGAGGAGGGAGCTATCTCTGAGTAGAATTAGTTGGAGAGTAGTAGCAGTAGTAATAATACTGGTGGTGGTGGTGGTAGTACTAGTAGTAGTAGTAATAGTAATAGCAGTAGCAGTATAGTCGTAATAGTAGCAATAGTAATAGTAGTAATAGCAGTAGTAGTAATAATAGTAATAGTAGTAATAATGATGATGATAATGATAATTTTTATCATTATGTTGGTGAATATGTTTGGGAAATCTCTTTGCCAGCTCAGTTTCCAAAGACCTTGGAATTATGATGACGATGATGATGCTTATTTCGAAGATATTTGGAAGTCCTGGCAGCAAAGGCTTTCCTGGTCACTGCCAGGGCAGCTCGGGCATCCGAGATTCGGGGTTCGCTGGCTCCCTTCCCACCAACTGTGCTCTCTTACCCCTAGGTATTATTATCAGAGAGGCATCCTCTCCAAGGTGGAAGGGCAGAGACTGGTATACCAGTTCAAGGAGATGCCCAAAGACCTGGTGATCATCGAAGATGAAGAGGGAGAGGAGGCCAGTGCTGAACTCCAACAGGCCCCACCTCCACGCCGAACTGTTGCTAAGGGTTCGACCCGGCCTTCCGCTCAGCAGAAGAAGGATCCCTCTACGGAAGCTCTGCAAGCAGGCCCACAGGCAGCACTGAGCCTGCAGGCTCTGGCCAAGGAGGGCTCAACTGCCACCGCCGTCGTTGCCGCCGCTGCTTCGGCGGCTCCTCCCGGAGAGGTTCGGGGAGCTCTGGCTCACACGGTCAGGTAAGATCCTCGGTGCTCGCCGCCTTCCTGCTGCCGCCTCGGACCTCTTTGCCGGCCGCCATCTCGGGTGCCCGTTGAGACGGCCTGCTGAGGTCAGGGAGCGCGGTGTTAGTATCCAGAAGCTGAGGCGCCAAAAGAGAGAGAGAGCGTCTAGGCCGAGATCGAGCAGTCAGCCGATGGTGGTGTTCTCCGGCCTGCCTCTTCAAGAGCAGGGGCGGGCCTGGGATCCTGGGCCTCCCCTGCCCCAGACCTCTCCTCCAAAGGCCATTCGGGCAAAATCCAGCACCTAAGGTTTGCTTTGATGGTGTCTCCCCGGGGCCTAGGTCTCCTTCCCCTTCGGCCAGAGAAGGGTCCCCGTCTTGGGAGCTCGGAGACCTCAGGAGGCTCCCTCACTCTCCCTGGCTGACCTCGATGGCTCCTCGCTTTTGTGAATTTGAACTCCGTTTCTAGAGAGCCGCCCAGAACATTGAGACGCAAAGTGACTCGCTCAGGGTCACAAAGCTCTGATGTGTCAGGGGGTAGGACTTGAACCCAGTTGTTTGTGGCTCTGAGATCCACACACTTCCTGTGGTACACCGTAGCTTCTCTAACTTGGATAATCTCATTCAACAAACGTCCATTAAGCACCTGCTCAATATAGAACCCCGTGCTAGGCACTAAAGGCCATACAAAGTTTGGATAGGCCCCAGTTCCTGTCCTCAAGTAGGTGACCTTCTAGTAGGTGAATAAGACCCTACACAGAGAACTATAGCGATAATGATAAATTGAAAATCTAATATGATAGGATAATATAATGTGACCTGATAGAACATAATATAATGGAATAGAAAATAATGTAACATAACATAACATGAAATGATATAACATAGTATGACATCACGTAATATGACATAATGCAATATGACATAACGGAATATAGACTAAAATAACGTAATACGATATAATCTGATGGAATGTACCATAGCGTAATATAATGCAATCTAACACAATGTAGTACAGTACATGAGAAGGGCTGACCAAAAGGTTATGCAGTGCCTGGAAAGACCCCGGGTTCTAGAGTCAGAGCACCTGGATGACCTTGGATGAGTCATTGCCCTTTTCTGGGCCTCGGTTTCCCCATCTGTAAAATGAGAGTTGGATCCGATGGCTTCGAATGTCTCTCCGATACATGAGAACGAACTGCCTTCCGACCCGGAGTTAAGGATGCTATGAAAATGCTCCGAGGAGCAAGGACTGGCCTTCCTGGAGAAGGTGCACTGGGTTACTTAGGCTCGAAAAGACATCAGTGATCGGACAGGCGAAGAGAGGGAGCACGCTTGAGGCGGACGGGCTGAGTTAAGCAAAGACTTGGAGGCGGGAGAGCGCAGAGCGTGTCTGGGGGCTGCCCTCGCCTCATCTGGCTTTTCTTTTTTCTCCTCAGTGCATCTTTGGTTTCTAACCACGGAGGCGTGTCCACGGCGGGAGCCGGCGCAGGCCTGGGAGCCCTGACCCTTCAGACCATCCCACTGGCCACGGTGCTGGCCGGCGGTTCCTCGGCCACCTCGGCCACCTCCCCCCAAATCGTCCTCCAGGGCGTCCCTTCGGCCTCGGCCTTCAAGGACATCGTCACCCTGCAGGCCGCCTTCCCTCTGGGGTCTAGCTTCCCAGAGGGCTCCGCCGCAGCAGGGCGTCCCTTTGTCCTTAGCGGCCTCTCGGCGGCGGCGCTCGGGCCCGCGTCCAGACCCCCGGGGACCCTGGTCGCTACCATCATCAGGACTCCAGGAGTCAAGGAGGCTCTTCCCGGGCCCCCTTCCTACCTGCAGGGTGTCGTGGCCGACGAGGTCCTGAGGCAGCCTCAGCCGCTTCAGGTGCAGGGGCTCCTGGGTAACTCCCAGGCCCAGGAAGTCCCGGGGATCCCCGTGCTGCCCCAGACCCCCAGCGGCTGCCCTTCTGTCGGCCTGACCCCCGTGGCTGAACTGGAACTTGCCACCGGCCCAGGGGCCCTGCTGGTAGCCGAGCCCAACCTGACCCAGTCGGCGGTGGTGCTAGCTGAAGGCCTGGGCCCTTTCCAGGAGCCCCGGACTGGAGCTGAAGGAGCTAGGGGCGACGGGGACCTCTGAAGAGAAGGGTTTCTGGCCCTCTTTGGGGAGGGGCTCCTCAAGGGAGCTCCACCCAGCAGCCAAGTGCCAGGGCCATCTTTAGGTGAATCTCTTTTGGCCACCATCTTGAATGGAACTCTCCCCTACCCTCTCCCCGGCGCTTGCTTTGGCGTCCTCCAGGGGCATGTGGCAGAGAGTCGGCGCCACCAAGCATGGGGTGGGGGAGAGCTCTCCACCGTCAGCCTTATTGTTCAAGCCCAAGCCCCCCTTCTCCCTGGGACCCTCTGTGTTAAAGAACCCACCCTTTGACCTTGCTGCATCTGGGAGAGGCCTGGCCAGTTTGGCCAACCGGGGCCTGCCTAGAAGTGGCAAGGGGCAGTGGCTTTGCATCTCTGCTCTGCCGCTCCCTAACTCTGTGACCTTGGACAAGCCCCTCACCTTACTGAGCCTCAGTTTCCTTACCTTTGAAATAAGGGGGTGGACTAGGTCGCTTCTGAGGCCCCTCTGACAATAGAGACCCTCCGATCTTCAAATGCCAGCGAGAAGCCAGCGAGCCCTGCCACCAGCCCTCTGCCATTTGTGATTAGTTGGGCATCCCTGGCGCCAAGCGCTGGGCTTCAGGGACCTTGACACACGTACCTTCAGAGCGAAATGCCCGGAGCTGGGGTGGCCCCCCCCAAACCCCCCACCGAGGCTGGCCAGTGCTAACTTTTGGGTGCTGTTTCCATTTCCCTGACTAGACTGTGAGCTCCTGGGGGAGGGGGGGAAGTGAAGGGTGTCCGGGTCCGCCACCATGGCTGGTCAGCGGGGAGTCCTCCTGGCTCCCAGCCGAGTGACCTCGCCCGATCGGTCTCTCCGTGGCCGTTCCCTGCACTGAGGGACGCCCTCCTGGGGCGGCTCGGGAGCTTTCTTCCTGGGTGCTCGAGTTTGTAGAAACCAGCATGGCTTAGTGGCCAAAGCCCTGAGTTGGGAATTGCGGTCCTGGCTCTCCCGCTTCCCCTGTGATCCTGGGCCAGTCACCGCCCTTTCTTGGGCTTCCATTTCCCCCGTGAAACGGAGGGAATAATACTTACACTACCTACCTCCCAGAGGTGTTTTGTAAGGAGAGCCCTCTGTAAATTCTGAAGGGCTCTAGAAATGAGTTAGGACCCCTGAGCCGGGAGCCTCCTCTCCGGGGCCTAGGGGCCTCGGGGACCCCGAGCCAGGAACGTTCCCATTCCGGGTCCGTCATTCAGGAATTCCTTCCCAAGCTTTCGGGAAGCGTCTTTGATCTTGAGCCGGAATGACTTTTCTGGCGATCAGTGCTGTCCGAGGTCTCCCACTGTGGGAGAGGATGGCTTTGGACTTGACTCACACCTGCCTCGGGCAGGCCGAAGAAGGCCGAACAGGGCCCTGGCTTTCCGGGGTCCTGTGGACAAGTTCCCCTCGGCCCTTTCCTGATTGTATGTGTTCTTTGGGTCCCCCCCTCCCCCCACGAGTTTGCCTCTCTAGGCTGAAGAGGCCTCTTCTCCTTGGCCTGGGCTCCTGCATCCGGGAGCCTGGAGGACATGGGAGAAGGAAGGAAGGGCCATTGCAGCCGTCCCAGGATGTCCTGGGCAGAGGAACCTTGCTAGGTGGGAAAGAAGGCAACAGTCATTGTCCCCTCCGCTTGTGGAGATGGCAGGCCCCGCCCCTGGGTGGCCCAAGGAAATGCCCGCACCCCCGCAGCCTCGATAGATCTAGCCACAGAATCCAAAGATTTAGAACCCGGAGAGATCTTAGAGACCATCTACTCCCCCCCCGCCCCACCCAGGCTGAAACTGGGACTTTGAACCCATGTCCCGAGGACTCCCAGTCCTGGACTCTGCGGCCCCCCTCCCTGATTGGTCATATGGCCTCGGGTGCAAGGGCCCTACAACTGGGTCTACACCATCCGGCTGCTGGAACCTAGGTCTCTCACCGTCTTCCACCATCTGGGTGCTCAGCCGGTCGATCCGTGGACCAGTACTCATTAAACGCCTATTGCGTACCGGGTGCCGTGAGCTGTCAGGGAAGCAGACCAGAAAATAAGCCCTGTGTTCAAAGACTTATGGAAGAAATATTCAAAGAGAAGGAAAAAGTGGGTAGAAAGTAGAGACGGAAGGGGAGGGGACTAGCACCCCAGAGAACTGGGAAAGGCCTCGTAAAAGAAGCTAGACGTCAAAGGAGTGAGGGCATTCGAGGCTAAAATATGGAGAGCAGGTCTGCGGCAGGTCTCTTCAGGGGCCCACTAGACCATCCCCAGAGGCTAAAGTGAGCGTGTCACACGGACTCACCCTAAGTCAGAGAGGGCATAGAGACCGCCCCATTGCGCACTTGTGAGGTAGCTTTCAGGCTTGGGGACTCTGCTCCACTGTCGCGGGGATCCCCCGGGGAACTGTGCTAGCTCTTGGCTTGACGGCTGGATAAAGGGATGGATTTTGTCGCTTATTCCCTTTGCAGATGACCCCTTAGATGGAAAAGGTTAAAAAGCTACGGGTCCCAGGGACATGTAGAGTTGGATACTTGGTTCCCAGTTTTAGATGAGAGAAGGTTGGTCAGTTCTCCAAAAATGGTGGACGCTGAGTGCATGGCAGTCTCCAGGGGAGTCAGCGGTGGGATGCGGTGGTCGATTAGGCTCCCATCGGCCCAAGAAGCTCAGGGAACGACCCTTCCCTTCAGCTGCGGCCTGACCCCTGTCAGGTCTTGGCCCTGTGTGCTCGCAGGGCATCTGGACAAATGTGACAAAGGGAGTCGAGGGCCTCAAGACGGGAGCATAGGAGGAAGGCATCAGGGACACTGGAGAACAGCTCACTCGCCACCACTCCCCGCTGGGCCATTTGAGGCCGGATGTCAGAAGCAGCTTTCTAATAATTAGAACTGGGCAGACTTGAGAGCCCTATAACACTCCCTCCCTCCCCATCATCCCCCGCTAGCTAGAAATGATTTTGTGTTATTGGCTATTAATCACATGATTGGCCATTAATCGGTAGCACCCGTGTTTCCTTCCAGTTGGACACATAGGCTAGTCCTGGGCCTCCCCATCTCAAGGGAAAGAACACTGGATTTGGAGGCCTGGGGCAGTCACTCCTTTTCCTTCTCTGAGCCTGAGTTTCCTCTGGGTAAAATCAAATGGTCTTTAAGCTCCTTTCCAACTCTCTCTAAATCTTATGAATCCTAAGTTTTTGAAATCCAATCAAATGATAAGCAGAACCACAAAAAACAACCCCAAAATGAAAGATATACACAATGACTGCGATTATGTAAAAGATAAGAACACTAAAGCTGCACCCATCTGGAGAAGCTGAGGAAACGCAGGTCCCCTTTTTCTGTGGAGAGCTGGGGGACTATGGGTGCAGGATATTGCATACGCTGTCAGACATGGTTGCTGTGTCACTCTGGTTTTGCTTAAGTGTTTTCATTGTTACAAGGGAAGGCTTGCGGGGTGGGGATAGGGGTGGGGGGGATATATCAGCAAATGACAATGATGTAAAAAGGAAAGGCATCAATAAAAGTGGAAAAAAAAAATAGAGATGTTGGCTTTGATGGGATTGGTGGGACAGGGTGACTCCCTTTCCCCCAGCCTGGAGAAGAAATGGTACTTGGTTAGGACCTGTCCACCCACTGCTCTCATTTCTTTTCTCCCTCAGCAACTTTGTCAGCTGGGCTTCCAGCCTTTGGAAGGGAGAGAGAGGCTCCAAGAACTGGGAATAGGGGCCCTCGGTCCCTCTGCCCTTGGTACTATCATCCCCTGCTGTCCTTCACGGCCCCGTCACCGGGCAGAGGAGGTTCGGAGCCATAGGGCTGATATGTCCATGCAGAGGGCCTGCTGTTTCTATCCCAGAACCTCAAGCTGCCCTCCCAACCCTGCCCAGAGATACTCTGTCCTGCAGCTTTCCCTCCCGTCACTGGCTTGGGCAGTGAAGGGTGCTTTGTGTCCCAGAGTATTGTGAGACCTCTTAATGCATCCTGGGAGTAACAGAAAATGAGCCGGAGGGGCCCTCAGAACAGGGAATCCTGAAGCTTCCAGCTGCCTCCCGAGGGGTCCCCGAGTCTGCTAACATCACCCTGAAAGATCCGTTTCAGAGAGCATTTATTTCATCCCTCCCCACCTCCCTCACTTTGCAGACAGGGCAGTTGAAGATTATCAAGGGAAGGGGACTGGTTCAAGATCACTTCGAGGAAAACAAGAAAATCACAGCGAGGGAGCGTCAAGGAGTCTACAGTCCAGGAGTCTACAGTCCAGGTGGGCCTGACTTCCCAGTGTTGGGTCACACGGCTCGAACCCTGGATAGAAATGGAGGGGGGGGCGGGGATTATGTGCCTCAGGGAAGGAGTAAGTCAGCCTCCTGTGCTTCTGGGTAAATGGGCCATGGAGGCCGGAGAAGGCCGAGGCTGGGGAGAGGCCGGCCTTTCCTGGTTGCCATGACAGCGGCCGTGCAGCAGGTGGCGCTGTCGGGCAGGTGATGGACCCAGATCTGGGCGTGGCCAGGGTGGGGCCCGTTCCTGTTCAGGCTCTTTCCCACCCTCCCAGCCTCCTCCTTTAACCCACCCCGAGGTCCCTACTCAGTCTTCCCCCCTCCCCTTCAGCTCCGCCTCGGCCCCCTTTTAGTAACTGGGTGGCCACTTCTCAGAATTTTGAACCGGAAGACAAGAGATCAGGGCTCTTAGTGTAGCTCCCTCCCCAGCTTCTGACAAGGTGTGACCTTACACAAGTCACCTCCACACTGGGTCTCAGTTGCCTCCTCCGGAAAGTGACCAGTTGGGACATGATAGCTTCTGAGGCCTTTTCTAGATCTAGAAGCAGGGGTCTGGCTGACCTTTGGGGTCCTCGGTTTCCTTCTCTGTCAAATGAGAGGCTGAACTGAGTTTCCTTCCAGCTCCAGAGCTTGGGGCTTATGATCGGAAGTCATAGTTCTCCTCTGAGCTGCAGAAGCTCTCTAGGATCCCTTCCATCTCTTTTTTTCTCTGGGCCTCAGTTTCCCTCCACTGTAGGATTATGGGTTGGATTAGATAGTCTCTAAAGCCGATCTGGATCCAAATCCAAGGAGCATTTCACCAGTGCCGGCTGTGTTCCAGGCACCCAGGAACTTACAGGAGAGTAGAGGGGTGAGTGTGTGGGAGTGGGAGTGTGTGTGTGAATGTGTGTGTGGGGGGGGAGAGATACAGCCCATAACTGCTGAAAAGTCTCCAAGTTCACATGGGAAAGAGGGAGCAATAGCAGGAAAGGCTAGCTGAAGAAAGCTAGAGATTGTAAGTAGAGGGGGAGGAAAGGGAGGAAGAGCTGGAGGAGGGGTGGGCCTCAGTTTACCTTATTGGAGAGCTGGAGTGATTGAAGGGGAGTAACAGCAGGCAGATGGCCAAAGGCTTTTAGCAGAACCAGAGAAATTTGCATTTGAACCCAGAGGGGAACAGGAAACTACCCAGTCTGGCCTCTGGCCCCCTCCTGAATGCTTACTTAGCTAGGAGACCCTGGATAAATCATTTGCCTTGGCCTCTTGGTAAGACTTAGTTACAAAGAGCTTGTGAGGGCTTCATGGGAGGAGGGGCTCCCACAGCAACCAAAAGAGACTGGGAGACAAGTCCCCTGCTGGCTGGAGGGGGCGGAGGAGGAGGAAGAGTGCAAATAAATAACCCGAAAATAGGTTGGAACCCCCCCCAGGGAAGGAGAAAGGAGAGGGAGTCCTGCCAAATTCCCCGGGAAACTGAGGACAGAGCCTTTCCAGCTGAGAGGAATCAGGGTGGCCTTCTGGAGGCAGCGGCACCAAAGCCTGACCCTAGAAGGGAGGGAAGTGTTTTCATAGGCTGAGACAGGCAAGAAGTGGCTTAGGGGACAGGCTGTGTGAATTCAGCAATAAGGAGGAAGAGGAGGACCTAGGTGGCCTTTACTTTGGACTGTGGGAAATATACAATAAGGAAAGAGAGGTCATTCAAAGCCAGATTGTGGAGGGCCTTGAATGCTGCAATGAAAACTTCCCATTTTAGCTTGGCAACAATAGGGAGCCCCTGAAGGTTGTTGAGAAGGGGAATGACGCCAAGAGGCAAGTTTTAGGAAGATGATTTGGGCAGCAGTCACAAGAAGGTACTTGGATTGAAGCCGGATCACAAGGGCTTTTGGTGACAAGTTTGAATGCTGACTCTGCCATTTTCTCAGAGTGACCCCTCCCAAGTCCCTTCCCCTCTCTGAGCCTCGAGCCCCATCTGTAAAATGGGGGTGAAAGATGATCCCTCCACTCAGAGGGATCTTGAGAGGAAAGCAGCTCAGAAAGCTTGCTGAAGAAGCTTCAGCCATCCTCCCCAGGGAGCTTCCCCGCTCCCTGGCCCCCGTGGCAGGGGGTCTCTAGCTCCCCCCGAACTCTTGAAGCTCCAGATTTCTCCGGCTCCTCCCTTGTCCTGTGACCTTCCTCCCTTTCTCCTCGGCATCTTCCGAGCCCGCTGCTCCGCTGGTCCTCAGCCCATGTGTCCCTGCCCTACCGAGGCTCCGGGGCTCCCCACCTTGGGCTCGGACTGCAGTTTGGAGGAGGGCGGGGCTGACTCTGTCTACATCTCTCCTTTCCCACGGTCCCTCTATCCTGATTGCGGCCCCCCCGAGGCCCAGCCACGCTTCTGCTCGGCGGGCTCCCCGGCCCACATGCTCACGCTCCCATTTGGCCCGCTGATCCGGGCAGGTGTCAGAGAGACCTGGGATAGCTAACTGCTGAGGGAGAGCCTGAAAGCCTGGAGCCCCTCACAACATCGGGGGTGCTCGGTGACTGCCCCCCCAAAACATGGCAATCAGACCCCGAAGAGGGGAGTCTACTGACTGAAGGGTGCTTAATGACTGAGGGAGAGCGGGGGGGGGGCAGGGAGGGAAGTCTGCGGTTCTGTCAGCTGGTGGGGGAAGATTAGAGGGCCCTTTGGGGCCCTGGTGCTTTGGAGCCCCTTGGTGGGCTACCCAGGCGCAGGTGGCCCATGGGTCAGCAACAAGGATCAGGGATTGGCTCGCTCCAGATTTGGGAGTCATTTCATGGAGAGGGTAACTGAACCGGTGGGAGCAAGAAGAGCTGGCCCTGGGAGCCCCCCCCCCTTAAAGGGGGGGGGGAAGAAGGGGGAGACGAGCCAGCAAGACTGAGGAGGGCCAGACAGGGAGGAAGTCAACCAGGAGAGGGCAGCATTAGGGAAGCTAACCCGGGAGGGAGCTGCATCCAGGTCAAGGAGGAGAATGAGGGCGGGGAGAGTCGATCTGCTCTAGATCCCAGAAGATCCCCAATCCAACAGCGCACCTGGGCGGGGGAAGCCGTGCAGTGGAGAGGGCCTACCCACGTCTGGAAACGGATCGCTCTTCTGTTCCCACTTGCCAAGTGGCCCCCTCTCCAGGGAAGGGCCCCCCCCCTTCCTCCCCCTTTCATGTCGGGGCGGCTCTCCTTGTCAAGCCCATTTTTTTCTCGAATCGAGTTTTTAATCTACTTCTTGCTCTGAGGAGCTGGAAAAAACTCACTTCTGAGAAGTCCTTCCCACTTCCCTCCCGCGGCCCATATTCCCCCCCCCCCCTTCCTTCTTCAGCCCAGAACCAGCCAGTCCTCCCGGCTAATTTCAGCACTGAGTCCGGCACATAGTAGGCGCTTCATAAATATTTATTAAGTTGAGAGCCAGGGAGCTCCTTGCCGTGGCTGAGCTCCTACAGTTGGGATTCGAACTCAAGGTTCCAAATTGCAGGCTATTTCCCTGACTCTACAGCTGAGTGAGTGGTGGAAAGCCCCGGCAAAAGGGAGAAGAGACGGAAAGGGGGCGGGGGGGGCAGCCAGAAGAGAGCCTGAAAACGGGGGCCGGCGGCGGCACGAGACTCAGCAGAGTAGTGGCTCTGGAGGCTCACGCTCAACCTTGTGATCTTGGACAAGTCCCTGCCCCTCCTTGTACTTCTAGGTAAAAAGAGGGGAGTTGGCCTCCGGGGCGAGGGGGAGAGGGGGGCGGCCTACAGGCTGGGAAACTCCCTCCCTCCATCTCTCCCACCCTTCTCTCTCCCACCCAGTCTCCCAAACCGGGAATTCACTGCGCTCCAGGCCGCATCCCTGATTGGTCCTCGCCCTCGCCCTCCCCCCGCCCCCCTCCCCCGTCCGCGGCCGAGCACGTGGCTGCCTCCCGGGCTTCCGGGCGCGCGGGCCACCGCCTCTCCCCTCTGGCTTCCCGGGGCCCCAGGTCTCGGCCGGGCCGGATCGCCGAGAGAGGCTCGGCCTAGGCCAGCCCACGGGCTCGGCAGTTGGGGGGAGGGGCTCAGCGGGGGGAAGGGGGAGGAGTGTGTCCGATGGGGAGGGGGGGGAGGCCTGCTCCCCACCCCCGCTCCCGGGCACGCGCCCGCGTAGTCCCAGGCCTTAGCCCCGGGAGCCGGGGGCGTGGTGGGGAGGAGCCCCGCCCCTTCCCCGTCATCCCGCCCCGCCCCCTAAGCGTGGGTGTCCCCCAGGCTCAGGCTCGTCTTCTCCCTCTTCGCCCCCCCCCCCCAGGCTTCTGATCTCATCTGATCTCATCGGCTCCCGCGGGGCCAATTATTTCTCCAGGCAGCCGACTCCCAAATCCGGAGCCTCCGCATCACGGGCTGCCCATCGGCGGTCCCCCGATCTCGAACCCGGCCCCAAGTCCCAAAGGAACTCCTCGCCTTCCGCCCTCAGGCGGCCTCTCCGACTCGGCCGAGCCTTCTCCCCGGGCCCGGACCTAAGGCCGCAAATTTCAGGAACTCTCGGCGACTAATTCTGGCATCCCAAGCCCCCCCTTCCGGCTCAGGCTGATCTTGGACCGAGCCCCTCCTCGTTCTCTTGGGGGACTCCCAGCTGTTCTCATATCATATGTTCACTATCCCACCTCCGAGCCTTTGCCCTTCAAGGCCCTGGCTCGAAGAACTGACCTCCTGGGAGAAGGGACCCTCCCCGCCCCCTCTCCCCTCCCCCACCGATCTCTTCCCCCCCCCCCCCCCCCCCCCCCCCGGTCTTCTTCTTTGCATTTCTTTTCATTTCTCGGGATCCGGGTTTGCACGG
This sequence comes from Myrmecobius fasciatus, assembly GCA_023553655.1. Lineage (NCBI taxonomy): Eukaryota > Metazoa > Chordata > Mammalia > Dasyuromorphia > Myrmecobiidae > Myrmecobius > Myrmecobius fasciatus. Next base: position 1,314 of record JAJPUD010021757.1, on the reverse strand, counting down.
AAGCGCCTTTTCTTCTCCAAGTCGGGTTCCTTGCTCCCTGGGAGCAGGGAGCTACGGAGGGTTGTGAGCAAGAGGCAGGCTTTGTAAAAAGGACAACCCAAAACCCTGGAGAAGCTGCCCAGAAGGCGTTTATGAATGGATGAAGCTCGCCTCCCCGATGGCTCCACAATTGAATAACAGTAGTTGGTATCTCTCGGAGCGCTCCCAAATCGGGGAAACACTTTACATCGCCTCACTGGAGCCTTGCCATTATTTTCTAGGAACTCCGCAAGCAAAGTTGTGTGACTTGGCCAAGGTCACGGGGCCGGGTGCAGGTTTTTCAGAACCCAGATCCCATGCTCTGTCCGGCATTCTGTGTCTGTCTAGGAGGCGGCCGCCCAATCCTGTCAGTTGCATCTCTGCAACCCTCTCCCATCCCTCGTCCTTCCCCTGCCCTCTCCCGGCCAGCAGCCTGGACTGTCTCCGCAGTCTCTTAGTGACCAGGCTTCCGGCTGGGCCAAGCCAGCTTTCCATACAGAGGTGTGAAATACGAATCCGTCCGCTGCCTCCACTGTCTCGCCACTCCACTCTGAGTTCTGCAGTAGCTCCCTATTATCTCCAGTTAACAATGCAAAACTCCTTAGCCGGGCATTCAAGGTCCGCCACGATCGGGCTCCCCTGGCTTTTCAACCCGGTCTCAACCTGCTCCCCTCCCCGCACGGCCTCGGCAGAAAAACGCCCCCAATTCGTCTTCCTCTGGCCCTTAGACGCCCTCCAAAATCTAAGCAAACGGTAGCTCCTCCGCCTCCCGCCTTCCCCAGGCGGCTCACCCTGGTTTTAATCTTACGTGTGCTTTGTTTCTCTCCCCAAGGAGAACCGGGAACCTATCTCAGCTAGTCTGGCCCTCCCCAGGGCCGGCGGAGCTCTCCGCATACAGTAGGTACTTAATAAATGTGCAGGTCGTAGAATTTCGAGGACTCGAGTGGGTTTGTGGTTTATTTGGAAAGCCCTCGCCCACCCGGGATTACTTGAAAGGAGCCTGGCTCTCCAGCTGTTGTGGAAAATCCAGCTCGAGCTCCCCAGCTGTCTGCAAAGCTCTTTGTCACTGGGCTTGACCCTCACAGGGCAGGGGAGGGGGGGCATGTTTTTAGCGTCTTTGGGGTGTCCCCCCTCCCAGTTTTGGATCTCTCTCCGAGTCATCCTCTCCCCCCTCCCTTCTCCCACTGCCTCAGGGCTGAAATACACTGGGTCAGCCTGCCGGTGAGAAGCCCTGGGCAAGCTGGCTCCGGCCTCCCTGGCCAGGCCTGGCACCGTTCCCCCCTCCCCCCCGCCCCC
>JAJPUD010021756.1:0-22577 GCA_023553655.1 Myrmecobius fasciatus | reverse complement strand
CTCTCTCTCTCTCTCTCTCTCTCTCTCTCTCTCTCTCTCTCTCTCTCCCTCTTCTCCCCCAGATATACTTATGTATTCCCATACACCTCTTACACCACATCCTTATCTCAGAAAATACATGCAAACATTTCCTATATGTGACCCAGAAAGTATCAAAGCATATTATATATATATGCTTCAACACTCCCAGAGCAATTAAACTATATGCCCCACGCCACCATATATACTCACTTCATAAGCAAATATGGACTCTCTGGTGTCCTAAAGAGAAAACCAAACTATTTGATAAAGATAATTTTTCTATTTGAGGAAACTCTCCTACCGCTCTCCCTTCCATTTCCCTCTCCTTCCTCTTTTACCTGCTTCCAACTGTCCTGCCTCCCCAACCAAATATTCCTAAAGGATATAGGTATTTTCTGAACTACTTACCTACTACAAAATCAAATAACCCCCTGAAAATCAGACAGTTCCCAATCAGGCATTTGTATTACCTTTAATATAAAATACCAACCCTGAGCTAAAAAATCAGTCCTCAGTACCCTCTTTATCAAGGAAGCAGAAAATACCCTCTAAATACCATATATCATAGGGTCAAACCCCACTAACCCCTATCTGAACATTCACAATTTACTCTCTAAATGCTCTTAAATTTCCAAATATATCCAGAGTAAGACCTTAAATAAATGTTTTTTTTTAACTTCCTGACACAAACCATCCCAATTCTTATATATCATCTATCCTCAACACTCCTGATACATGTACACAAGCTATTTTTGTCAATCCCTCTAAACAGATTATCTATTCCCAAAATTACCTATGCATTCACACAGTTTAATCTCATGCATTTACATAGTCTAATTCCCATATGTACTACTTAATTTACACCCTCTCCCCATACTACCATGAGGGAAGTCCAATTTATTCTCCACATTCCTCCATATTCAACCTACCCTTATATCTCCAAAACCATATATCATAGTTCCCTATAAAACTATTTCAGTATTCCCCTATGTCCACACAATCTACTTTAATACTTCCCCGACATGCATATGTTTCCCAACACATAAACAATCCTCTCCATTCTCAGTACACATATTATTTACCCCCATAATCCACTTAGTCACATACACAATTTATCCCTGATATCTCATACCTACACAAAGAATCCTTAGCTTACCCTAGCAGAGTCCCTACAAAGAAACACAATCTACCACTTAAACCATAGACTCATATAATTTATCGTCCAACATTGCTTTCCATAGTACTCATAAATCCTCTTGCACACAAATGCCCCCCGCACAATCTACCACTAATAATCTTCATTTACATACATGCAGTTTGTCTCCATCATTCCCAATTCAATAAGAATATCTCCAATATCCTCATAATTTACCATTCCAAACATACAATCTACCACCTAGATACATACAAACTATCCCAACCTCATGTATATATTCTGTAGCAACACTTCCTTTAACATATCTCAACTTACTTCTATGAACTATCTATCTCATAAATACTCCACAATTTACCACTCAAAATTTCTTTTTGCCTCACAATATCATTCAGTCCCAGAAATTGCACTTCCTCCAAAAGGTATTTCACTGATTTACTCCTATATTAAAGCAAACTTATTTGTCCTACAGAAGTAGTCCTACTCTGCAGGATCCATCTCTCCTGTCCTATCACCAGAGAATACTTTGTTCTTAAGTTCAAGAAATCTACCTAGACTTGTGCTCTCTAGCTCATGAATCATGGTGCTAGATGATTGGCTTTCCCTGGGAGTTGGGACACTTTTCTATTCCTTTCTAGTCCTTATTCCCACCCCTTTCTTCTCTGGAGCTATACCTCTCTCATTCCATGCACTCTCTTCCAGAACAAATAGGCCCCTTAATCTTCCAAGGTCTGGGGCTCTGAGAGTGTGGGGTTTGGGAATGACACAGTGGATGGGGTTGGAAAGTTGGGTATGAAGTCTAGGGTTATGGTCTATTCCAGTAGGCAATTTCCACTTTCTCCTTGAAGAGAGCAGTATCTTGGAAGAGGATGAACTGGTACTCCAGGGAATGGCTTAGATCCCTGAGAGAAAGTAGAGGAATGGTATAGGGAGAAGGACAAAACTTACATTATCCATTTTTTCTGTTTATCCCACCTTGAGTTGAAGAGAGGGCTCTTGAAGAAAGGGGTGCTTGGGCTGGGAATATGAAGTTGGAGAAACCAGACCTGTGAGTTAGGAAGGAAGGGAAATGCTAGTAGAAGTAAAACTGTTGCTGACCTGAATCCTAACCAGCAAGTGGTATAGAGGACACAAGGTCATGCTTCCTGCCTTCTATCTCTTGAAGAGAAATGCTTGGGTTTCTTTTTGCTTTATCCTCCCCCATACCTATCTAATTTAGGAAAGGAGAGAAAAAGGTGACATCGTTTGCAGAGTGGAAAGGGTGATAAGGAGCAGGGTCTCCTAGACAGGACTCCCCCTTCCTTCCTGCCCCATCTCCTAACATCGTTTAATTTTCTAGCAAGGAGCCAACAGACTGAATGAAATAAGTCCTTTCCAAGCAAATACAACATATCTCTTAAGACAGGTCTAAGCCCACCCACTAACCTCCCACCCCAGGCCTAGCCATACCTGCCCCCTCCAACCCCACTCCCACAAAAAAGAATAAACAGCCTTTTTTGGGTGTGTTTTGTTTTTGTTTTTTTTTCCCCGAGGTGGAGGGAGCAAAATTGGGATGTAGAAGCATTTTTATCTTTTCTTGGTTTCTTTTTCTTGCAAACACATTTTGCTTTTTTGGCTCGTTTTTTTCCCCCTGCTTTCCCACCCCACCCCCTTTTCTGCTTTCTCTCCTTCCCTCCCCCATCCACTACTTCCCCGACCCACCCCCCATCTCTCCCCACAAAATTGTCCTTTTTTCTCTGTTTTGTGTTCCCGGTCTTAGGTCCGATCACAAAAAAACGTGACGAGTCGACGCTCAATCCGCCCCCGCCAGATACAGGTAGATTTTTTTAAATGCCGCTGCTGCATGTGGTTGCCGACAATGATACACAGGATCCCTGGCCCACCGTACCCAAAACTACCCAGACTAAAATCTCATAGTTCCTAAGGTCCCTTTATAATCATTCTTTACACTCAGACATACACATACATACAGAGAGGAAAGGAGAGGAAAGGAAAGGATTATGAGCAAGGATTTTTTTTTTAATTTGCAAAAATAAATAAATATTTTTTGTAAACTTTTGGACTCAATTGAAAACGTGGATAAAAATAATTTCTTAAAGATTTTTAATGAAAGACCATTAAAAGAAATTATAGTGTTAGGATCATGAAAAGAATCAAGAAAACTAGAATATTTTTTAGAGTTTAAAAAAAACTGGCAAAACTTTGGTACTTTAGACATCTTTGGAAATGTAAAACCTTGGAGGGGTTTATTTAGGAGTCAAGTGGGAAATTTGAAGAAAACTGGAAATTAGGAATTTTGGGGGAAATGGATAATTTTTTAAAGAAATTAGAAACTGACACAATTTGAAATACTGGAGAATAAGTGAGATTCAGATAACAGTGACATCTGAAAACAATCATAAAAAGTGGGAACTTTTTATAAACAGGACCCAAATTTTGCTGCAAAATTTTGAAAATGAAAATAATTTTTTTTCTTTTTCTCCCCCCCCAAAAAGTTTTTGTTTTTTCTTTTCTTGTTGAATCTGGCCCATGATTTTCTTGCTTTTGGGTTTTTTTTTTTCCTTTCTTCTTTCTTGATCTCTTTTTTGTTGTCATTATTGTTTTTGAATTCTTCTTGCCCCTTGCCCCTACCCTTCCCTGCCCTGCCTTGCACCCCTCTGCCTCCCCTTTCCCCCCACACTGGGAGAGTGGTGGTGCTGGGCTGGGGAGGGCATGTTGGGGAGAGGGGATGAGCACAAGGAACAGAGGGTACAACTGTGGCTTTCTAGAGAAGGCAACTGATTTAAAGAAACTATCCTGTGATATAGTAGATAGTAGATGGGTAGATGGGAAGGTTTGTGTTCTTCATTAGAAATACTGGATAGTTGGGGGAGAGGAGATGGAGATAGAAAGCAAGTGAAAGAGCAGGAAAACCTTATTGTTAAGAACATTGACATGTGAATCAGAAGGCCTGAGCTGTCGTCCTAATTTTGCCACTAACTCACTCCCAGTGTGGACATAGAAAAGTTGCTTTTCTGGGCCTCTGATTCCTCTTTTGAAATAAATCGTTTAACTAGAAGAAGTCTCTAAGGTCCCTCCCAGCTCTGACATTCTACACTTCCCTGACCTAAAATGAAGAATTGGGAGAGGGGAGATAAAAAGACAAAGGGAAGGGATAGACAATGAGAAATGATTCAGTCTTGTCCAAGAGCAAGGTGAAAGATGTTTCCACAATCTGTTGCGTTGAAGATGAGCAGGAAATTGTATTAGGAAGTGCACTTTAGGAATTGGATGTAGTTTTAACAAGGAGACCTAAGAAAGCAGGGAGATAAAAATTTGTGCAAGTATGTCAGACTTGTGAAGTTTAAGTTTAAGAGTTTAAGAGAGCAGTTTAAGAGACTTCATGTCTGTTTTTTGAATATCAAGATTCTGGGGAAGAATGGGGTTCCTGCAGGAAAGAGAACAGCATGCTAGATTATTGTGCTAAGTTCCTGGGATAGATAAGGCTTTGAGGATTTGAGGAAGTTCCTGGGTTTTTCTGACAGATGACCTAGAATTAGATAACAGTAACCTCCATTCTGATTGTTAGCTTGTATAACTTTGGGGAGTGAATAAGAGAAAGGAATCTCTTGGTGTTAAATTGGTTCCTTCTGTTTGCAAGATAACCAGATCTCAGAAATCCCTAAAGTAGAGGGAAGAATTAACGTTCTTAGGCTCTAGCTAATTCCCTTTGAGGTGGAGGATGAAGAAGAATCATAGCACTTTATGATATGTGAATTGATTGACATATATTATTCCATAGGAGATATGTAGAGAGTATGAGTTTTTGGTGAAGTTTGGACACTTGGTGACTTCATTAGCCCATTCATAGCCTCTTCCAACATTCTCTCAGCCAAATTAATTAGGCTGGGGGTGTTGCCATGATAACTAAGGAGATGCCCTAGAAAGTAATTAGGGTGAGGAGGAGGCTGACCTTCCCCCATGGACCCAAGAACCTGACACCCTCCTCTTCTAGCCTTGCATATTCCTGAAGAAACAGTAGAAGGCTGAGGCCCATGGAAATGAATATCCTATAACTTCTCTTACCCATTTCAAAAGGGTCTGCTCCATTTTAGCAACAAGGGTTCCTTTAGAAATGAGGAGAGGGTACTAGAGGGATACAAATTATGTTGAGAGGTTAGGTAGGAGATGCCCTGCCATGGAGTGATAGACCTTCTGATCTAGAAATATTTTCTTCCCTAGAAATGGGATTACATGATTACCCTTCAGCTGGTTCCCATAGCCTTGCTTTTGATTTGGGGCTCAGAGTAAGGGGAAGCACTAGCAAGGCACAAAGAATCAGGTCTGGAATTGGACAGGGGTAGAATCAGGATCACCTGCCCGGTCTGAGGCTGTGTGCATTCATTATTGGGGTCCTTATTATTCAAAGGGCCACCCTGTTCTCTCTGGGACCAAAGGCCCTCCAAGGAGGGTAACTGTGGTCTTGTTTTACACTTCCCCCACTCTTCTGGCCCTGGCATCTCTTGTTCTGTCTGCCTTTCTGGAAAGAGAATTATTTTCCTCTCAATTACCCCGCACCCTCTGACATAGGATTAGGAACCAAATGCAATGCGATCTTCCCTAAAACACCTGTGTTCACCTTGCCCCTCTCTTGGAGTCTTTCATATATTCCCCACACCCTTTTTTCTGATGTTTCTTTCCTCAATCCCGACTTTCTTCGTGACCCAATCCCTCTTGGTGGTTCTGTCCCTACCTGGCTGCTCACTATGTCTTTGCCCTCTACCCCCCTTTCAATGTGGCTCCACCCTCGAACCCACCTCATCCCCGCGGCTCCTCCTTGACCCCACCCCTCGCTGTGGCTCCGCCCTTACCAGACATCCGGGACTCGGGGAAGAAGCCGGTGATGCTGTTCCTCCACGGGGGCTCCTACATGGAGGGAACGGGGAACATGTTTGACGGCTCCGTCCTGGCCGCTTATGGCAACGTGATTGTGGTCACGCTCAACTACCGGCTCGGTGTGCTCGGTGAGGGCGGGATGTGCGTGGGGTCGAGACCTGGATTTGCTGAGGCTGGGTGGGAGGAGGCTGGAAGAAAAGGAGGAAGGGAAGGCCGGGTTGGGATGTTCTGGCCCGGCAGGGGCGTGCCCTGGCCCAGAAGGGCTGTAGCTAGCCCGAGATTGGTGGGTTTGCACCAGGGATGTGGATGAGGTTTCTCCCTGGAAGCGAGGGGGTTCTATCACCCTCCCTGAGATCTACCTCTTTCCTTACCTTCTGACCCTGCCCCAGGGTTCCTCAGCACAGGGGACCAGGCTGCCAAGGGTAACTATGGGCTCCTCGACCAGATCCAAGCACTGCGCTGGCTCAGTGAAAACGTGGGGCACTTTGGAGGTGACCCAGAGCGAATTACCATCTTTGGCTCTGGAGCTGGAGCCTCATGTGTTAACCTGCTTATTCTCTCTCATCATTCTGAAGGTATTGGCATGTTGTTTTGGGGAGACCCAGATGTCTTCATCCCTGATCCCTCCTAGGCCATCCAAGGGAACTCTGATTCCTCTCTCCAAAGGTTTCCACTGTTATGTTCTCCCTAATCCCATTCGAATTTCCCTGGGGGACATCCTCCTTTTCCTTGGTTCCTTTCCCCTTAGCTGAGCTGCATCTAACTCTTCTAAGAAGTCCTAAGTATGTCCCATCCCTGCTGCTGGTGAGTGCTGCGGAGCTCCCTCATCCACTGCAGTCCTTCCTCTTTATGTGTGTGCGTGTGTGTGTCTGCATTTCCCTACTTCTCACTACCAGGACTGTTCCAGAAAGCCATTGCCCAGAGTGGTACAGCCATTTCCAGCTGGTCTGTAAACTACCAGCCACTCAAGTACACCCAACTGTTGGCAGCCAAGGTAGGCTGTAACCAGGAAGAAAATGCTGAGGTTGTGGAATGTCTTCGAAGAAAACCTTCTCGAGAGCTCGTTGATCAGGATGTTCAACCAGCTCGGTAGGGGGGAGTCCAGTGCTCCTGGTTCCCAGGGTCTGGGGGACAGGATTCATCCAGCTAGTTACTTTATAAACATTTATCAAGTGCTTACTATGTGCCAGGGACTGGGTCATTTGGGGCATACAAAGAAAAAGACAATCCCTACTCTCAAGGAGTTTATAATCCAATGGAGGAGACAGTATTCAAACAACTATGTACAAAGAAAATATATATAAGATAAATTGAAGATAATCAATAGAGGGAGGGCACTAGAATTAAGAGGAATGGGAAAGGTTTCATGTAGAGAGTAGAATTTTAGCTGGGACTTGAAGGAAGCCAGATAAGCCAGGCGGAGGGAATTCCCGGCAAGAGAGACAGTGAAAATGCCAAAAGTCAATAGATGGAGTGTATAGGGGAGGGGAGCCATGTTTAATTTGTTAAGAATCCTGGAAAGAGCCTGTAGCATTTGATCTCAGAAGAGCTGGTAGACTCCCCAGCCTAGGAGGAATCAGAATCTTCCTGAAAACTAGACTTGGCTTTCTTCTTCTAGCTATCACATTGCCTTTGGTCCAGTGGTAGATGGTGACGTGGTCCCAGATGACCCAGAGATCCTGATGCAGCAGGGTGAATTTCTCAACTATGACATGCTGATTGGTGTCAATCAAGGTGAGGGCTTGAAGTTTGTGGAGGATTCAGCTGAGAGCGAGGATGGTGTATCAGCTAGCGCCTTTGACTTCACAGTCTCCAATTTTGTGGACAACCTCTATGGCTACCCTGAGGGCAAGGATGTCCTGAGAGAAACTATCAAATTCATGTACACAGACTGGGCTGACCGGGACAATGGTGAAATGAGGCGGAAGACGCTCCTAGCTCTCTTTACTGACCACCAGTGGGTGGCCCCAGCCGTGGCTACTGCAAAGCTTCATGCTGATTACCAATCACCTGTCTACTTCTATACTTTCTACCATCATTGCCAGGCAGAGGGCAGGCCTGACTGGGCTGATGCAGCTCATGGTGATGAGCTGCCGTACGTGTTTGGGGTGCCCATGGTGGGTGCCACGGATCTCTTTCCCTGCAACTTCTCCAAGAATGATGTCATGCTCAGCGCTGTTGTCATGACCTACTGGACCAACTTCGCCAAGACTGGGTGAGGGGGAGGAGGCAGAGGGAGGGCAGGGTTTCCACTTTTGGAGGAGGAACAAGGGATAGGGAGGTCCTGGATGTCTCCCTGTGGTGGAGTCTATTCTTTATTTTTCTGTGTATCACTTCCTTCCCCTCTCTTTTATTTCCTCCTTTCCCCACTATTGTCCTTTCCCTTCTCCCTTCTTTCTTTCTCCCCTTCCACTTGTCTTTTTCTATCTCCCTGTGTCTGTCTTCCTATTCCCTTTTTAGTGTTCATCCTCTTGTATGACTCTCCCCAAATATTTTTCTCTATCTTTGTTTCCCTTCTTCCCCTCTTCTTTATCCATCTCTGGCTCTATGTATTTCTGTGTCTGTTTTAATCTTTACCTATCTATTTTCATGTACTTTTCTGTACTTACCTGCCTGATTCTGTTTCTGCCTCTTTTCTCATCTTTCTGTGACTTACTCACTTTCCCCCAATTCCTCTGCTCACCACTGTTCTCTTCCTCTCATCCCTTCCTTTTTCTTTTTCCTTTCCTCTTCTTACTTTACCTCCTTCTCCATCTCCACATCTCTTTCCCAATTTATTCTGCCACCAGCTATGCTGGTGTTTCTTTTTCTGTTTTTTTTTTTTTAATCTTCCCCTTTTCTCTTGTTCTGTTATCTCTAAGCTTTTGAATTCTGTCAGGACTTTTATATCCTCTTCTGTCCATCCATGTCTTTATTAGCTTTGATATTTCTGCTTATTTTTCCCTTGGTTTCCTCTATATCTTCCCACATCTCTTTTTCTTTTCAACATTTTTCTCACAGTTCATATGTCTTTGCTCTTGATAAAGCTCTCTCTCTCACTGCCTTTCTTTCTGGGCCTTCGAATCTCACTCCTCCACTCTCCTTCCCCGATCCCTGCAGTGATCCCAACCAGCCAGTTCCCCAGGATACCAAGTTCATCCATACCAAGCCCAACCGCTTTGAGGAGGTCGTGTGGAGCAAGTTCAACAGTAAGGAGAAGCAGTACCTGCATATAGGCCTCAAACCCCGAGTCCGGGACAACTACCGTGCCAACAAGGTGGCCTTCTGGCTAGAGCTGGTACCCCACCTCCACAATCTGCACACTGAACTCATCACATCTACTACTACCCGCCTGCCACCCTATGCTACGCGCTGGCCCCCTCGCCCACCCCCTGGAGCCACGGGTACCCGCCGTCCCCCCCCCACCAGCCACTACTCCACCTGAGCCTGAACCAGACTTAGGGCCCCGGGCCTATGACCGCTTCCCAGGGGATTCACGGGACTACTCCACAGAGCTGAGTGTCACTGTGGCTGTTGGTGCCTCATTGCTCTTCCTCAACATCCTAGCCTTTGCTGCCCTGTACTACAAGCGGGACCGGCGACAGGAGCTACGTTGCCGGCGACTCAGCCCACCTGGGGGCACAGGCTCAGGAGGGATTGGTGGGGGGCCCCCTGCTCCCCACAGCTGGCCGGGAACTACCTGAGGAGGAATTGGTGTCATTACAGCTAAAGCGGGGGGGGAGGTGTAGGGGGAGACCCAGGAGATACCCTGCGCCCATCTTGCCCACCTGATTATACCCTTGCCCTTCGTCGGGCACCGGACGACATGCCTCTCCTTGCCCCTGGTGCCCTGACCCTGTTGCCAAGTGGTCTGGGCCCACCTCCACCCCCTCCGCCCCCCACTCTCCATCCTTTTGGGCCCTTCCCTCTGCCTCCCCCAACCACTGCCAGCCACAACAACACGCTACCCCATCCCCATTCTACCACCCGGGTATAGGGGGCAGCACTGGGGGGAGGGAGCACCTCGCTTAGCTCTCCCCACATCATATAAGAAGGGAGACTAAACAATGATCATGAAGTCTAGGGGTTGGGTTGAGAAGAATTGTGGTTGCTGGGATGCCCATCCAAGCATGTCAAAGCACCTTATTAAGGTGGACACAAGTTTTCACATCAAGATGTGCACACTCTGCCCATGGAGATATGATTTCTTATCTGGACATCAGCCTTTAACTTGTTGTGGGATGACTTTTCCTACTGGGACACAGGTCTTAAGGTGTGTGGAAGTGTGTTTTCACATTTAAGGCCTGCTTTTTCACATGGAGGTATATTTTCCTATAATGGGGCATGTTTTCCCACTTTCCACTTCAGAGTGGATTTTTTGAGCCACCCTGGACACATTTTGGTCCCCTCAAGGAAATTCTTTCCAGGGTTTGGACCCCAGAAACACTTACCCTCTAAAGGAAATCTTGGGAGCAGGCATTTTTATACCTATCAATGTAAAGTTAGAATGCCTACCAATCCAAGGGTTGACACCCAGAAGAGAAGGGTAAGATGATCACAGGGACACACAGTGAATCATGTTTTTCCTAATGGCATCAGTCTGATGAAGCATGTTTTCCTGTGTAGGCATGAGTCTTCCACATATAGGCACAGACTTACCATTGGGTGGGAGGGAGAAGAGTGTAACTGTGTGGACCCGTGCAGCTTGTGAGCGTCAGACATGCCGTTTCCCATATGGACATGTCATATGGGGAAAGTACGTTTCCTGTGTGGACATGTTACTGCATGTGGATGTGTGTTTTTCCATCTGGATGCCCCTGTCTGCCCAGGACTCCCCCAGTCTCTTAATCCTCATCCCCAATGAACTGTCTCCAGGACCCAAATTCCTCCCTGGATATTGGATAAGAAGAAAGTCAAAGTGAAGAGAAGCCATGGGGAGTTAGCTGCAGACAACATAATAAAGTTGCCCTTTATTTTGTACAAATTCTAGGGGGTGGGGAGGAGATACACACACCCCTTCCCACTCACAGAGATAATTGAAATCAACAGGGGGCTGGGGTGAATGTGGGGACCGAGGTGGCAATGAATGCTTGACCAAAGTCCCAGACCAGGGTCTAGGGGGCAGTCCTCCCCCTACCCGTCTTACCAGCATTCATCTGTGCCAAACTTAAGGGTTTGAAGTGTGTCAGACCCTACCCCCAAGTGCCAAGGACCCTTTCCCAGGGAAGGGGGAGGGAGGAGGCTCTGGGGGCCAATGAGATCTATGGGGAGAGTAAACAAAGATAAGTCCTAACTTTGTGCTCCTACCCATCTCTCTCTGCCTCAGTTCCTCTTCTCTCTCTCTCTCTTTCCCAACCCATGCCTCTCTTTCTTCCTTCCTCAGCTCTTTTTATGGTTTAAATTTTTTTTTCTATTTTTCTGTTTTTTTCCTGCATCTTTCTCCCCTTGCCTAAGATAATAGACTTTTTTGCTTTCCCACCCTCTCCTTCAGACCTTGAGCCCTTGGTTGGACTGGGTGGGGAATTTAGGGGTGAAAGTCGACCTGAAACTAGATTTTTCAGCAGGGAGCAGAGGTCTAGTACAGTGTGGGGATTACATGGGGTCTGATACTGGGAAATAGTGAAGTCCATTCCAGGACTGCCAGAAGTGTCTGAGGGGGGTATTAGCAAGAAGAATTTGAAAGTGATAAGGTGAAATGAGGTTTCTTCTCCGAAAACCCTAAAAAAAAGGAGGATTGGAGTCACCAGTGGGGAAGAATTGAAAAGGGAGATGAGCAAAACTTTAAGATTTTGAAGGAAACAAGGGGAAAAATGTGCCTCCAATTTCTGGGGGCATTTGGTGCCAAACCAGCAGGAACAGGAGGGAGCCTATGCCCTTCTAAAGCTAAACTTCATCCTATCTCCCCAACTTTTGACCTAGATCTTGCCTTCCTCTTCATAGACATTCACCATACCCACCTCCTGGTCCCAACTTGGTCCTTTTGAGTCCTCATTTTCTCTGGACAGAAACCCAGTAGATAGGCCTACAGCTTTGGAGCATGAGAGAGGGGCTGGTATGGACCTGGAGTATCCCACAATTGAGCCACGGACTCCTAACCCCCAATTTTCCCTTAAGTCTTCATCTCTTTCCTACCTCCCTTGCCCACAAACCCTCTACTCTAGCAGCTCTGTACACATTTTTAAACCTGGCAAAAGATGATGAGAATTATTGTAAATATAAAAGTTTAACTGTTAGTCATGCCTGCTATGGGGGGTTGGCGCATATATGGTTCTCTGAGGGAGACTGGTTTGGGGAGTAAGACTGAGTTTCCTATTCAAGGAAATGCACAGCAGAGAAGGGCAGAAACATCCTGGGATTGAAGGAAATAGGTACCCACGCTTTGCTTCCACCTGCCCCCAACAAACATACAAAAACAGAAAACCCAGTTACACAGAATGTCAAGAATCAGAAAGGAGCTTAGAAGGCATCTGGTTTAACTCCTGAACTAGGGAGAGAATCCTTTCAATGAGATATTTGACAAGGTTAGTTGTCCAGCTTTTTCCTTGAAGGCTTCCAGTGAGAGAGAAGTGATCATTTTTTTTTTTTTTTTGGCAGCCCAATCTGTTTCTGATTACACTAAGTGTTATTTTCATAACAAACCTAAATTTTCTTGCAATTTTCACTTATTTACTCCTAGCTCTCCCCTCCAGAGCTGAGAAACAAAAATTCCTTAATTACTTGAAAGACTTGAAAGATTGCTAGCATCTTCCCCAAGTCTTCTCATCTTCAGGCCAAAATGCCTCAGTCCCTTCGAATAATATTTATATAATCCTTCAACTGTTTTCCTTCAGACCCAACCTAGCTTTTGGAAGCACAGAATCCCTAAACTGGAGAGGACTTTAGAGATCATCTAGTCTAACCTGTATTTTAGTTAGTAGGAATTGTTTGTACCATCTCACTAGTCCTCCTGCCAATCATAGAGTTTTCCTCTCCCTATCCTTATGTGGTGGGACACAGGGGATCTAGGACAGAGAAAAGTTCATCAGACAGAACAAACTTGATGCTGTGAAAGGGCAGAGTCTTCCTCATCCAGTCCAGGAGAGAGCCCTGGCCCCAACCCCCAAAGTGAAAGGAGCCAGCTAAGAGCCTTTAGCTGTGTCCAAATGACTTCGAAGTCATGCAGAGGCTAAAAAGGCAAGGGAGGAGAGATTGGAGCTCAGTGAAGTTAATCACAGGAGCTTCCTCAAAAAGGGGAAATGTTGAAAGTTCAAGGGCCATGGTTTGCAGATAAAGGTTGGCCTGCTTGAAAGCTTGAAAGGGGAAAGATGGGGCAAGACTTGTTTGGAGAGTGTTTAGCCCAGCTGGGACTACGTGCTGCAGAACCCTAGTGCTGGGGAAACCATTAAAACCCTTGGAGCCTGATTATTGTGATGCCTCCATCCCATTGTGACTTACCTTTCCCCCATAACTGCTGGCTTCCAGAACCAGTTCATAGTAAGGTGTAGGGGGGAGCCTGGGGGGGGGTCCCCTGGGACCCCCCATCATGGGCAACCCTTTTCAACACAGGACCCATTCCTGTTCAGGTCCTGGTTCTGAAAATTGCCAGAACCTGGGTGAATATATCTTGGTCTTCCTGGGCCTCATCATCTTCATCAACATTGGATTCAATGTGGTGACTCTGGTCAGGGCCTGGGTACTGGGGTCCTTGGGGAGGGTGTCAGAGAATAAGTCAGAGGGATAACTAGAACGTTGGATGGGAAGAGGTGGAGGAAGGGAGAGCCAGGGGCTGGAGGCATATTACAAGGGTCCTTAGGGGTAAGAGAACCAGGATCCCTGGGTGTTTACTCATTCCTTCTCCCTGACTCAGCTCCTGTGCCGCCTTAGGGGCTCTTTCAACCAAATATTCCATAATTTTTTTCAGGAAGGTAAGTAACAGGATCTTGAATGGATCCCAGTCTACTTCTTTATCCCTCTTCCCTGGTCCCTGGTCAGAGACCCAAGCATTTCTCCCCTTAGACGCTAGCTCTTTCTCAAGAATTCATGGTTCCCCTCAGGGATCTGGATACTGCAATACTAGGCTTTGACATGGATCCCACTCCTCTAAGGGATGTACACCCTTTTTCTCCAGTCTTCTGCTCACCTTCCCCTTCCCATTCTTCAGATAACATGCTCAAGCTGGCCCCAGTTCCTAAGAAACTGCTCATCCACACGCCTCCAGCACTGAAGCAGACATGGAGACCTGACTATCAGGAACCTCCTGTCTATAGAAACCTTCCTGTGTGTCAGAATCCTGCTGTCTGTTGGAAATCTCCTATCTGCCGGAACCACTCTGTCTTTCCTAATTCTGCTGCCCGTTGGATTCCTACTGTCTGTCACAACCCTGCTGTCTCTGACTGCTGCACTATGGACACTTTGACTCTTGACCTGACCCCCCCCAGCTTCTTGCCTTCAACACTCAGTTTTCTCATCAGAACCTAAACAATGTCTAGATGCCAGGCTTCCCATTGGAGATGACAAGGTTTCCCATTCTCCAAGGCCTCAGGCACACTGGGAAGAGCTACCAGCTTGTTCCCCATCTCCTGGGATCCATTTCCAACAATGTGTGGAAAGACCAGCCAAGAGGATGGAAACAAAGTCCAGGATGGAGCTGAAAGCTTATGTGTACCCCAGTAAGCCTTCATCACATAATGCTGAGTCCCAGAGCTGCAGAAAGAATACAGAATCAGGCACGTATGGATATTACTCCCAGCTCTTCCACCGGGTTACAGTTAAACCTCTAAGTTACAATTCTATGCCCTCCACAAGCCATGTGATGTATAATAGCTTGGAAAAGAAGAGGCAAGTATGGGAAGAAAGTAGGGGTGTTGACAGCTTGCCCCATGCATGCTCGCCAGACTCTCCTGAAAAGCCAAGCCAGGAGTGGGTATACTACTCCATGGAGTAGTGTAGTGGAGAATAATAAAATGGAAAAATAAGGGGTAGCTTGTAGTTGATGTCTGGGATGCCCCTGATCCTAGATACCAAAGGCAGATTTCCTGGTGATAGAATCTAATACCCATTCAAAGTTTATGTGGTATTTTATGGCTTGCAAAGTGCTTTCTTTACACTCTTATGAGGAGACGGAGAAGGGATGATTATCCTTATTTTGCAGATGAGGAAACTGAAGCCGAATGGCTGAAAACATTGAGCTGATTTTGTCTAAGATAATAAAGCTAGTTAGTAGCAGAATGAGCCTCAAACCTATATCTACTGACCCAATTGTATGTCTCTTCCTACTAAATCATGCTGCCTCACACCAGATTAAAAGAAGAGGAGGGGCAATTAGATGGCTCTAGTGGATAGAGCACCAGACCTAAATTCAGGAGGACCTGAGTTCAAAGCCAGCCTCAGACACTTAACACGTCCTAACTGTGTGACCTTGGGCAAATCATTTAACTTCAATTGCCTCAAAAAAAAAAAAAAAAAAGGAAGAAGAGCAATAGGTATGGAAAAATTTTCCCTTCATTCCATATCATGCCTACAACAGAGCCCAAAGGCCATACATATCCTACTATTCTGATTTCCACCATTCAAGAGCTAAAGAATCCAGTTTTTTTTTTTTTTTTCTCACTTCTTTGCTCCAATATGACTTAGGGCCATATTCTCTCTCCAACAAAAGTTGAGTTAGGTACCTACTCACAATTCTTCCCCATCAGCCTCTTTTACTACCTACACTACCACCCTCAACCCTTGATCTCCCTTCCCCTCTTATATACTGTTCTAATACTTTCTACATGAGAAGCATCGAGATCAGTTCCAAATCATTTTCCCTATTACAACTCCTTAAAAAAGGGAAAATATAAATCTATTGATCTATCTATCTATGCCCTAATAGTCCTAATGAAGCCCTAGCCCTATTTTCCTAGGGATGATACTCCATCCCAGAATTTCAGATCGTTATCTGAATACCATGCCACCCAGAGTCCCTGGATTGCAGTCCACAATATGCTGTTGTACAACTCACCACTCCTTCCTGTCTAATAATTGAAAATATAGAATCCCATTCCCCCCCCAAAAAATTTCTAATTTTCATGCCCTGGACATGACTATCTTTAACTTCATTGAGTCTTGCTCTTTCAACCACCTTTTAGAAATGGACATGTCATCCCCTAACTTTCCTTTTCACATAATAAAAGGAAACAGCAGAGAAAAGTAGTTGCCAAATGACCAAGGGAAGTTTTATGAGGAGTCATTCTCCTTGATGATGCTTCTTCCCTCAGGTTACTTATCTTTCCATGATGTAGCTGTTGCCTCCCAGTCCTCCCAACCTTTCAGAACTCACAAACATTTCTGACAGTTTTGGTTTGCCTTGGGATATTTGTTTACCTAAGATAAGGAAAGAACAAACTACAAGAAGTAGAGGTAACCATGTGCTCACAGCTACATGAACACTGAGTTGGGAGTTAGGGCAATTATAACCTCCCTTACTTGACATGTGGAACTATGTTGTAGTCCACAGATAGAAAGAAAGAGAAAGAGAGAGAACTGGCAGAGAGAAGAGGTTTCAGGTTACTCCTTTTGTAGATCTACTGAATTCTGTCTTGGCATTGAATTATGCTTTGTCATTTCCCATTTCAATCCCCTGAGTCATCAGCTCTTCTGTATTAGCAATCAGTTAGTAGAGACTTCATTATCATATAGGGCAAACCCCTCAGTAAAGAATCACATGTGGTCAGATGAAGACCCAACCAGCTTTCATATGGTCAATTAGACTGGTGTCAAGAGGGGAATATCTGTGCTTGCTCCAAGGAATCATTCCTATTGACCAATTCATTCACATTACACAAGTGGAAGAATATAGAAAGAAACTTGACTTTACACTTTTGCTTTCTGCACTCCTAAAAAGTATGTGAAGACTGAATCTTTATACATTCAATCCTATTTCCCATGGACTTACATTAGCATTGTTCTTTATTTTAAGCTCCATTGGGACTAAGCTTTCATTGCTGGTGGGCCTAACATTTTGAGTTTTACCTTGAACCCCTGAAGTCCAGGAATCTTGTATTGATATTACACTAGGTACATTAATGTTCCACTTACATCTCCCAAGTTTTGGATTTCAGAGTTTCTTCCTGACAGTGCGATGGGAGTACATCAGATCTGTGAGGAGAGAAGAATAAAGGAATAATTAGTATGGGGCATTGCCATTCAAAGAAGATATTCTGGTTAAAGAGAAATTTGAGGTGAGTTTGGGAGGACAAAGAAGGAAAACCCTGGATTGGCAGGAATGAAGAAGGAATGGGAAAATAAAGGAGGATGACAAGATAAATGAGCTAAAAGAACTATGTGTGTTAAAGACAGGAAGAAGCTATATATTATGACTGAAATTTGGATCTGGATTAGACACATTAGCTGATAATTAAGAACCTGCAAAGAAACATTCCCAGTTTAGAAAGAGGGGTTTCAGGAAATTAGTTCAGGTTTGATTCTAGGGAAAAATGAAAACCTTGTAAGTTAACAGTTAACAAAAAGAAATTTGCTTTGATTTAACATAGCATGGATATTCAAGAAGGAAAAAGTTGTAGCAGAATTCATATTATATATACATATATATATATGAATATAAACATACATGTGCATATATATGCACATACATGCAACATATCTGTGTGTATACACAGACTCCCTGATTTTCCACATGGAAATTAGTCAGCAAGGTAGAGAATGGGGATTTGAGTGGTCTTTAGACATCCACTAAGTGGAAAGTACCCTGATTCCATATGGGTGGGTTCTTTTATACACTTACTTGAACAAGTGATATGAAGGTGTTTGAAATATCTAGAGACCAGGCAAGAACATGTGGCAGAAGTAGAGAAGTGAGTCATTCCCCAGCAGCCCTAGAATGGAAGATTCCTTACACAATCCCAACAATTAGTTGGGAATGCTGGTTCCATGTAATTAATTAAATAATAAGTAGGTACAAGTCAAGGAATTTGTAGTCTTCTGGAGGGCAGAATATATTATGTAAGGAGTAATAGCAAGAAATCCAGACTAAGTCCTCCAGTAAAATTTGAAGATAGTTAAAAACAATCTTCAAAACTTGGGGTTGGGGAGAGTGGAGGAGTGAGGAGGAAGGATGAGGAGGTAGCATTTAAACAGAATCTTGAAGGAATGATTCTGAAAGACAAAATACATTAGTATGGGGGATGGTTTCCACAAATTCCTAGAGTTGAAAGACATCTTGTCAAATTCACAAAACAGTAAGTAGTCCAGTTGGACTGGGATGTAGTGTGAAAGAAGTGAAATAATATGAAATAAGACTTGAAAGGTAATTTGGAGACAGATTGTGGGGTTTTTATGCAATGTTGAGATTTTATACTTTATTGTATAGGCAAAAAGGAAAAAAATTCATATTTTGAGCAAGGTTGTAACAATGATTACACTTGTGCTTTAGGAAGATTATTTTGGATTGGTGTGGAAGGATGAATTGGAAGAGGAAGCAAACAGTCATAGAATCATGTAACTTTAAAGTTAGATCATACCTCAAAAAGAAAGAAACTACAACCGTAACATCTATCAGGGTTTCTAGTCTCTTCACAACAGCAACTAGTTTTCCCTAAAAGGGAAAAAAAAAAAAAAAAACTGTTTCCAAGACAGTTTTGCTCATGATTCTCTTGTTATAGGTTTGGTTAAGTAAGTGTATAAAAGAACCCACCCATATGGAATCAGGGTACTTTCCACTTAGTGGATGTCTAAAGACCACTCAAATCCCCATTCTCTACCTTGCTGACTAATTTCCATGTGGAAAATCAGGGAGTCTGTGTATACACACAGATATGTTGCATGTATGTGCATATATGCACATGTATGTTTATATTCATATATATGTATGTATATATAATATGAATTCTGCTACAACTTTTTCCTTCTTGAATATCCATGCTATGTTAAATCAAAGCAAATTTCTTTTTGTTAACTGTTAACTTACAAGGTTTTCATTTTTCCCTAGAATCAAACCTGAACTAATAAAATGCCAGCATCAGACTTGCCCCTAACATCTGCCATAGCTGGTAATTTGGACAAGAGGAGATGGCCTATTGGCTCTCTTCATGGTTGAATTGGAGAAGAATACTGCAAATACAGAGTGAGATTATTATGACTGCAAGCATACTTTTGATCTTGCCACAGAGCTCTCAAGTGATGCCCACATGAGATTAAAATTGGAAGATGTTCAACAAAATAAATAAAAATACAATATAACAGGGCTGGTCCTGAGAAAGTATATTAAAGAAGCACAGGACAGAAATTAGTCACAGTTTTTAGGGAAAAAAACACTAACCATCCAAACCATAAGAGTTCAAGTTAAATGATCAAAGTTATATTCCTACTTAACAGAGCACTCACATATATCAAATGCAGTGTGATGGATTGGTCTCATATGCAAAAAAAGTTGTCCTTGATAGGAATAGTATAGTGAGGCCTACTTGAGACAAGGAGAAAGACAGAACCTACATCTCTACCCTTTTCTCTATTCAACCTTTTCTGAGGGAGACTTTTCGTTCTTACAAAGAAGGGAAAGAAGGAAGTTAGGGCTAGAGACAGCACTCTGCTCTCTCCAGATGAAGTATCACTTTAGAGATATGTGTATCCGTTCCCCTTAAGTATTGCTAGTCTAAAGGATATGATCAAGTTTTGCCTAATTTTTGATTACTCTGCCATTTCTACAGGCTAAGAGGACCCCAAGCTCTATATCCAAGGTTTGACCTTTTTCCCACCAAATAACATTTCCATAATGAACATACATAGTGAATGTAAAGAAGCCTGTTTATCCAAATCCTAGCAGAACAGAAATCAGAGAAAGGTATACATAGAAGAATATATACCACACGATATAGAATAAAGAAACTCTCCCATTGGATCAGGATAACTAGCTTAATAAAGATATCTTGATCAGAGTGTCCTTGACGTCAACCAAAGGGAAATTCCACAAAATCGCTAGTAGCAAGCTGAGCATTAGGAATATTTAATGGTGTTGATGATGGTGACAGCCAGCCCCTGATATGTCTTCCCAGAATCTTTTCCTTCAGCAATCTGAAGTGGGTTTGGCTTTTTCTATTTTCTTTCTCAAAGTTGGAAGTCCACTCAATGTAATACTTGAAGATTCTGGCTTGAAGAGTCCCCAAAAGGTAGAAGAGAATTGAGGCTGTTGATGTTCACCAACTCACTCACTCTTGAAGGGCAGGCCCTTTTCTCCACCAATATGGAGAGTCCCCATACCAATGAGCTTTGGGACAGTAATTGTGAACATTATGTTAATTTATGGTTTTCTACATCAATATCCCACCCCACACCACTTCCATCCATTTTCTAGTTGAGTTTGACAGCAGTCTTGTATGGGAAGTTATCTCAATGGGACAGGGAGCAGGCTCCTACTCAGGTGAAGCAATTAGTGCTAGAGAAAGTGACCTGGATAAAGATGGCTGAAGAAATGCCCAAGCCCAGCATGCCTTGGTTGTTATTGATTGTCCTGCAGTTGGATTGCCAGCATAAGAAGACAAAGTGAACTGGCCCAGCACTTTCAGCAACTAGAGACTAGACACAGCTAGGGACCATGCAATGAAAGCTGAAGGACAGTTTAATGGATATAGTGGCTGGAATTAGCCAGGCCACAGACAAAAACCTCCCATACAGTCTCTGACCCAATGATCCAATTTCCAGAGATTCCAGTTCTGCTATATTCCTCTGAAGTTGAAAGCATGAAGAATGAGAGTGAGTGAGGGAGGTAGGTGTTTAAAAAAAAAAAAAAAAGCCCCAGAATTGCCTTATTATTGTATCTGGGAAGAGAAGAATTCCCTCCCCTGAGGGAACAGGAAGTAATGGATCTGTGGTTGCAGAAGTTCAAACAGAAACCTGATGAGTCACCTGAAAAAAAAAATGGCTCCAGAAAGCCAGGTCTAATGGAGCCAATGCTGAGACACTCAGCCGAGTTCTACTGGCTTGGGCAGGTTATCTAAGGATTTGTTACAGTCAGCTCAATTTATTAAGGGCTTCAGATGAGGGCTGCCTTTTGTCTCTTTTTAGGCAGCTGAGATGAGCAATTATTTGTACCTGGTCCCATAAAGATAAATTCTTTTTCCAGTCTGTCCTCCCTTAGAAGGAGTGAAGTTCCTAAAGGATATTAGTTTGATAGACTGGATTTATATATTACCCATACCACAGGTACCCCATGGCTTGTATTATAGGCAATTATCTCATCATCTGCCTAGAGCTCCACCAGAATGACTTCAGGCTTTAGCCAGGGATCTCCCTGGCCACTATACAGGTGTGAGCTGATAAATAGATGAGATTTGAGCAAGATGTCTAAATAGTGTGAGTTGGGTAAACACTGAGGTCAATATAGATACTCTGGAAATGGGGAAAGGAGAATACAATAAGACTATCTCTGAGGGGGAGTTTTGGGAATGGCTCCTGAAACCAGGACTTGAAAGAACTTGTGGGAGTGCCATAAAACTATATGGGGAAGGACAGCACAATCCTAAGGCTAAATTTACTTCTAAAGCCCCAGACCAATTATTCAGATTAGCCAAAGGACAGGGCTTTGGAGACACATGTTGTACTGAACTCTTGGGAATCAATTTCCATGCAGAACCTTTCAGTAATCTCTGAATCTCATGTTACCATGAGTAATGTTAAATGGAAACCCTTAGATTTACCCACATAGTTAACATTGAATGATATCAGGCCCCCAGAGTGGATAAAAGATATTTCTTCTCTAGTGATGGATAAACTGGGCCTCAGACACTTAGCTGTGTGATTCTGGGCAAGTCATTTAACCCAATGAGTTGGTTAGGGTTAGGAAAGAAATAGAAAACCACTCCAGTATCTTGGCAAAAAAAACTCCAAATGGGGTCATGAAGAGTCAAACATGAGTGAAATGACTGAACAATAGCAAAAATGATGGATATGAAGGAAACAGGAGGACTTTGTTATAACAATTGTTCTTATAAAAATCCAGTGTTACCTATGAGGAAATCAAATGGCATCCAGCAGCCTATGGTGGACTATAGAGGACTGAACCATTATCATTTCCATCACAGCAACTATTCTTGACCTTGTCAATGAAGTAGACTAGGTAGCCCAAACTCAAGATTAGTAGTATAGAATTATTGACCTTATCAAAACCTTTTCTACTATTCCTATGGCTAAAATTAGTCAGGATGAATTTTTACCTAGGAGTCCGATATTTTCACTCTTAATATGCCAGAACTCTCTGAAATACTGCCACACTATGACCACATTATGGTAAGCCCTAGACTTCTGTGAAGGCAACGATATATATTTTAATATCACTACATTGCTAACATGATAACTGGTCAAGATGCATCCTTGGTGGTAGGAACCACAAATCAGATGGTAGCTCATGTGAGGGACAAAGAGATGGGAAATTCTGGGTCCAGCTTTTTTGAGGAATATCATGGAATGTGTTGTTGTTTTCAAAGAATACCAATGACATTATGAGTGATGCTCTTCAATTGCATTTAAGTGAGGCAGAATTGTACAAAGTCATCAGTCTCACTCTCTCTTCCAGAGT
>JAJPUD010021755.1:8318-22577 GCA_023553655.1 Myrmecobius fasciatus | reverse complement strand
GGGGGGGAGGGGGAGGGAAACCATCAGATTGTACCATTTCTAACTCATTTGTGAGCCATAATTGCACCAGGTCACAAAGAAGACGGATGGATCCCTAGTCCAGAACAAGCTGGGGTGTGTCTCACTCCAAGGGTGGTGAGTACTGCAGCAGAGCACTAGGGGGTCAGGTTTGGATAATTGCAAAATCCTAATTCTAGGGGTGTGTGTGTGTGTGTGTGTGTGTGTGTGTGTGTGTGTGAATGAGTGCCGAGTATTTGTGTAAGAGAAGCAATTGTACCACCAGAGCTGTAGGTAGAATAAATAGACGCAAGGTGCCTCTTCACAAAGTTATTTACTTCCCTCCAGCTGCAGCAGAACTATCTATAAGCCACATCTTGATGCTTCCTGTAAACATAAGAACTCATTTCTGACCAGCTGCAGCCTGGAGAACAGCAAGGGAATAGCTTTACTTGTTTTCTCTCAACAGCTCTAGTCCTGATAGCCATCTTTTTTACCCAGACTGTTCTTTGGGTTACTGGAAGCCATTGTGTACTAAGAAATTACCTTAGTAGGGTCAAAGGGTGGTTAGTGGATGGAGAAGGAAGGGTTCAAGACCAGTTTTTTGGCAAGAAAGAGTACTTAGAGTCTTTTCGTGATAAAAAAGTATAGGTTTTTTTTTTCTTCCTCTTGTCTCTAAAAGGAGCTATTCATTTTCTGTGTTCTTTGAATTCATCCTCTCTAAAGATGAGCTATAGTGGAAAGGGCATTAGACTGGAAATCGGGTGTCCTGGTTTTTAATCTCAACTCTGTCACTTACTTGACCCTGTGGCTTTTGGTAAGTCATTTAATCTCTTTGAGCATCAGTTATTTTATCTGTAAAGTGAAGGGTTTAGACTAATCGCTAAGGTTCCTTCTAGCTCTGGATCCTATGACTTCAATATTTCATTCAACCTTAAATTTATATTGGCCTTTTAGAATTGTCCATTACTCTCCTCAATTCATATGAATTGAAAATCAACTGTCTCTGATCTGAACAATTTGCATTGGTCCCATGGATATTTACCATATTTATCTCATCATCTTTAGAGTTTTAACCACAGCTGCAGTCCATATCAATACACTTTAAGACTGTGTCTACACATTTCCCAGCTAAATCGTCATTCCACCACTTTTAGCAAATCAAGCAAAATATATGATTATACAGCCACAGTGACCAGTACTTAAAGTTCTCTGCTAATGACACAACCAGAAATACTGGACTATGGTTACTTGGCCACTAAGATTACACTTAGAATATTTCAGCAACACTTCTAATATTCATATACTTGAGTCCTTAAATGACTGCTTATAATAGCTACCAGCTGCATTCTATCACCTATACAGATTTCTATAAGGGGGATTTGACATGGGAGACAATAAAATAAAGTAAAAAGAACGCTTGACTAGGAATCAAGACTGCTAGGACCTGGGATGAGCCAATTCATTTCTCTGGGCCTCAGGGTCTTTATCCAAAATACCTGGTGTCCTATAAATCTTAGTGCAGTTTTAAGCTATTAAAACTTAAGGCTTTTAGAACATCCTAGATAATAATATGACGATTACTACTAATAATAATAATAGCATTTAGTGCTTTAAGCTTTGCAAAACACTGCACATATAATATCTCATTTAATAATATGAGAAAGTCCCACTTTATATAAATACTAAAGCTCTATGAGGACCTAACAAAAGGAAAGAAAAGATAATTAGGAAGTTCAATGGGCCTACTCAGATTTCTTTTAGGTCTTTCCAGCAGGGGCCATGGTTCGTTTTCTTAACTGTACTAGACAGTCTTATGACTGATTTTTATTTTTTCAAGTTAGTTAACTCTTATGAGTTTCAGCTTTCAGGTCTCTCTCCTGTTTTCACACGTCCTACATACCCTGAAACCAAGAACTCTCTAGGATTTCTCTTTTCCCATGCATTTTCAGTATCTCAACTATTAAATACTTGACCATTTACTCAGCTACAGTAGCTCCACACTGTGGACAAGAGTATTCTTTCATTCTGATTTCACCTCATTTGTCTTCAGAACAGTGAAAACAGAGAAGTTTGGGGGAAGAAAAGTTTAACTCCTCAGCTGAATTTTTCTTCATGAAACCAGTTCAGACAATGATGTGATAGAGCTCACTCCTACCCATTTGGGAGAGAATATTGTTAAATTTTTGGTCTGAGCAGCTAAATTTCAGAAATCAGTAAATGATACAAATCAGGGCTCGGCTCATTGTTTTGTTGGTACTTTAGACTTGAGAAATTGTTTAAGAAATTTTAATAAGGCAAATTAAAAATAAAAGTGTATCAAGCATACTCTTCCCCACCTTTCAAGAAGCCAGTTGTTAAACAGGTTTCTAACAACTTAGGCAGAGCTGGATTAGATAAGACAATATAATCAAAGCTCACAAGCTATCACTTTGACAGTTTCCTTTCTTTGGATTCTTCTCCCTCTCCCACTCCCAGTATTTTCTCAGTTTCCCTGGAGCAGCCAAATCTATGAACTCAGTGCTCCAGGTGGTCTTTCCACTTGAACCTGACTAATCAAAATTCATCATTATCTCTGGCTCTTGCTAGCAGAAAGATCTGATATTCATGTCAATGTCCTATAAAAGTTGAAGTCTGACAATAACTTACTTCTCTAAAGAGTATTTATATTTTTAAAGGAGCTGAACTAAAAGAGACATAATGATTTGGTATTAAAATTTTCATCATCATCATTATCATGATACCACCTTCCATTTCATAGTCTTTACAATCTACAAACCTTTCACATTATTATCTACTTTTTGTATTATTAATAATAATAGTATTATTGCTTATGGAACAGCAAGGTGATGCATTGGATAAAGAGCTGGACCTGGAATCAGGAAGACTAAATCTAGCTTCAGGAACTTAGTAACTACGTGATCCTAGGCAAGTTACTTCACCCTGTTTGTTTCAGTTTCTTCATCTGTAATATGAGCTGGAGAAGGAAATGGCAAACATTTCCACTAACTTTGCCAAGAAAATTCCAACTGGAGCCTCAAAGTCAGAGATGACTGAACAATAAGAATATCCTATGATCCCTTATAATTTATGAAGTACTTTTACATACCTTTTCTCATCTAATTCTTACAGCATCCTTATGAGATGGGAGAAGGCATGAATCATCAATCAATAAGCATTTATTATCATCTCATTTTTATTCTTTTTTTCCCTGAGGTAATTGGGGTTAAGTGACTTGACCAGGGTCACACAACTAGGACATGCTAAGTATCTGAGTCAGATTTGAACTCAGGTCCTCCTGACTTCAGGGCTGGTGTTCTATCACCTAGCTGCCCCAATCATCCCTATTTCTAAATGAGAGAATTTCAACTAAGGATATTGTGGTAGAATCTGAAATTTAAATCTCAATTCCACCACTAACTGTGTGATCTTGGGCCAATAATTAAAATTCTCTGGCCTTATTTTCAGAAGTGTTAAATGGCATGCCAAGGTCAATTCAACAAAGATTAACAAATCTATTTTAATAAATCTATATTAAACCTATTAAGTACCAGACACTGTGCTGGGAATGCAAAGACAAAACTGTCTTCTAGGAATTTACTCACTTCTCTTTTGGATAACTTAACCTTCCCTGAGACTCAATTTCCTCACTTATAAAATGAGGGCACTGGAGTAGATGGTTTCAAAAGTATTTTCCAACTCTAGATCTATATAAGATCCTATGTATACATCAGCTGACACTAGCTGTGTAATGATGGGCAAATCACTTAAATTCTCTAAACCCCATTTTCTCTATCTTTCAAATGGAGACAATAATACCTGTAGTCCTTATTGCCACAGAGTGGTAATGAGATTCAAATATAATAACATGTGTAAATGTTTGGCAAACTTTGGGGCACTATGTCAATATCAGTTATCATCACCATCACCATCAAGCCTCCATTCAACTAAAAAACTTCCTAATCTAAAATTCAACAAAAGTCATCTATGTATAATGCTAATTTCTCTCCTATTTTCCTCCTTGACTTTGTAAAGATTGGGGTTACTCTTGCTTTTCTGCCACTCAGAAATCCATCCACAAAATGGCATCTCTATCAAAGGAACCAAGCAGAGAATGAGTCAGCAAGTGTAAACCCATTCTCCTCTCTGGCTCTAACTCTTTCTCCCCACTGAGTGGAAAGTCCTAAAAACCTCAGAATTTTCATACAGAAACCATTCCTGCTAGAGATCAGTTTGGAACAAGAAAGAGCCTTTTAGGGGTTTTAGGGTTTTGCCCCAGTTAGAAAAAGGAATGGTAAAAGCCAGGATGATGGCTGGAATTTCTAAGTTCTACTTGGGGTCTTTCCTCATGATTCTGAGGGGCTTTAGGTCACATTGGCTAGATTTTATAATAGAAATTAAAACTTGAGACTAACACTTCAAAATGGCCAGGGAAAGTCCTTTTTGTCCTGCGAACTCCCTTTTCAAATGTTCTCTGAAAGCCCTTTCCCAAGGAACAAAATTCTTAAGGCAAAAAATACATATACCCCTTGAGAGGTAATACATGACCCCAAATTCACACTTAAGTATGAATAATTGATATCAGATTGTTTTCTGACAGCAGGTGTCTGAGAGGCAGGAAGAAAAGAACACAGAGATACATTCAGTTACCAAAGGGGGGCAAGTGGCAGATAACATGCATTGGTAAGAGGCTGGTAACCTTGAAGTCTTTCAACTTCAAAATTCTGCCTTAATAAAGGATTAAACATTATTACATGGGAGCTGGGATAGCTAACATAAATAAAAAGTTGAAATATTCAATCTACTGTCCTTATGTCCTAGGAAATGTTTCCTGTCTGCTAAGAATGTTGTCCCAGAATTGAAAAGGTGATAGGAGAGAAAAAAGAAAGGGAAATGATGATTTGTTTGAAAGAAAACATGGGTTATGATCCACAAAAAAACAATTAATAAGACCTTCTATATATAATTTTAAGTTATGAATCCCAGGACTTTGGCAAGTCACTTCATTTCCCTTCATTCAGTTTCTTCCTTTGTAATGAAAGGTTTCTACTAATTGGGGATTTTTTTATCTTTTTGTGTTGTGAACCCTATTAGTACTCTGATGAAGACTAAGGACCACTTGTCAAAACAGTATTTGGAATGCATAAAATATATGGAATTACAATGAAAGCCAATTATATTAAATATAATTATCATGATTTTTTTTAAGTTCATGGACCCCCAATTAAGAGCTCCAAGGTTGATGACCCATAAGGCCCCTTTCAACTTCAGTAGTCTGTTTTTCAACACCTAACGAAAGGGACAAGGGTCCAGAAGGTGTCCCTATTATGTAGCAGGATTGATAGGAATTGATTCATTGTCATTGTTATCAGTAGGGGTATTATAGTCACTGCTGATCAAATACCCACTAAGTGTCCAAGATAAACTCCAGGACTATCGCAAGGGATACTATCTTTACCTGCTTCATTTGTTCAATAATTTCAATACACAAGATTGGCAAATTCAAAAATACAGGCTCAAAAGTAGAGGGAGAGTAAATAATTGTCTGGGGTATAAACAGAGCAGCACAACAACAAAGACTTTAAAAACTATTTCTTATAAAAACACGTGTTTTCATTGCCAAAGAATTCCACTGTGCATAGGTCTTTATTTGGTGAAAAGTTACATGTTACTGTGTGAGTAATATGGTAGGGTAGATGGAAGGGATAGAGCACAGCTCACAAAATGCTTTCTCTGAAAAAAACTTCACCTGCTTCTTCTTCCATCACCCATTTCATTTTAATCTCTCTTAGGGAACTCACAGACCAACTAGAAGGGATCTTAAAGATCAAATGGTTCAGTTTTCTCATTTTATAGATGAGTCAACTAAGGCTTAGAAAGATGAAGTAAATAGCTTCAGGGTCATACAGCTGGAGCTAAGGTCTTCAGACTCTGAAGCCAATGGTCTCACCCCACTGTATATTTCCAACCAAGACAGAAATCATCCTCAGATATAAAAGGATGTGGCTCTTGCTTTTCCACTTCAATTGTCTAAATTTTGATGTGCTCCATAATTCTGGAGCTTTTTAATATAAAAAAAATATTCCAGCATAACCTCCTTGGAGGTGATTCTTACTAAACCTATTCACTGTAGTGTTGGGTAGTTTTGATACTCAACAAGATCCTATTCTTGTAGATCTTCCATCCTGTGATGCAGATCGCAAGTCTGCTCACTATACCGTAACCCTTTCTATGTCCTCCATTTGTATGGGGTTGCTCCCTAACATTCCTTGCTTTAGACCTTTTGATATGAAAAGGATGCCGAGTGCAGCATAAAACTTGTCATGTAATTAGCCTTTCATGTTGTGGGAAGCAATAGCCCTTAACAGCTCAACTTTCCCTCTACATCTCTAGGTTTGCTTAAAGTTGCCTACCCTAAGAGAAGAGAAAGTAGAAAAAGAATAAACTTTTATTAAGTACCTACTTTGTGCTTATACAATGTGTTTTACATATATTACCCCATTTTGATCATCATAACAACCCTAGGAGGAAGATGCTATTATTATCCCCATTTTACAATTGAGTAAACTGAGGTAGACAAAGATTATGATTTGTCCAGGGTCACACAGCTAGTAATGTCTGAACTCAGGTCTTCTTGACTCCAGGCCTAGAGGTCTAAATTATTTTCAGTTGCCAGCCATTTCCCATCTCACCTCCCTCCCAGGGCTATTAAGCTCCTATTTAAATGCATTGTATTACTATAGCTTTAGATCAACTACATCAATACATCCAGTCTTTCTGGGTCATATGGAGATGTCAGAGTGATGTAAGCCAACATTTTTATTATTTAAGATACTGTATACCAAGTTAATGTTGATTACTCTAAGTATCATCTTTGAAAGATAACTAGCATTAAAGTGTTGATAATGTCCCACTTTGGCAATCATATTTGCATAGTGTACAACAGAGTTTAGCAGAAAAAATTATCTTAAGTGGTGTTTTTCATCAGCTCTGTCAGTCTCACTGTTTGCTTCAACATGGTACATGAAACCTTAGGTGACAAATGCTAAGAAAACTTTTTCATCCAGGTTTTACATTATAACATAATTGCCTTATTCTTTTTAGAAAACCTGCTAAGAAATCTCATTTGCTTCATATGTAAAGGTTATATAAGTGTGTATAAACTCCACTCTTTAAATTAAAGATGGAAAGGAGATAAACACCCATTTCTGTTGCTAGCTAGTTCACAAGGGTAAAGAAACATTTTTTCTTTGCCATACTTAAATAGCATAGGAGATATACATAGAGAAAATTTGCTTGATACTGTTCAACACAGTGGGAACAATGATTACATTTTATAGAAAACAGTAAGATGTCTCTTCAATGTTGGCAATGGGAAATAAATAATCCAGATGTCATTCATTCATTTTAAAGTAGACACCCACTAAACTACCCCCTCCTCCTTCCCTTTGAATTACCCATTAAATTACTCCTTCCTTTTCTCTACTATCAAACTGTCCTTTCATCTTAGGTTCATAGATTTAGAACTGGAAGAGACTTTAGAGGTCATTCAGTCCAGTGTCTTCATTTCACACTAAGTGACTTGTCCGAAGCTATACAGGCAATAGTAAATGGCATCCATTCAACTCAGAACCTCTGAATACAAAGCCTGTCTATACAAACTCTTTCTATATCATACCCTTCTGCCCTTCTACCACTTCACCAAACTGCTTTCTCCTTTTCCTTTCTATTTCTCTTCCCCACCAAATTAACCACCCCCCTCCTTTTTATCTTCCTCTTCTTGCAGATTTATTTTTGTCCCAAATGGCCACATTTCTCATTTCCACTTTGGCACCTAAGAGTAATCCAAATTCACTTAAATCATCTTAGAACCAAACCCATAATGTGCCAGGATATGAGAAAATGTGGTTATTCCCAATCATTTCTGGTTGTCCTCTCTTGGGTGAGTAGTAGGATTTTGATTCACTCTAATTCTGTCTTTGGTTTGTATATTTAAAGAAAAGATCAATTGGCACCTCATTATTTGTCAGGACTTTTTTCTTTTAAAAATGATGAGTCCGTAATGACTTATATGTGTTCTGCTATCTTTTCATGGCATACAGATAAGGGTACCCCCAACTCTAATAGCTCTTGTTGTCTTTAGGATCTCATTCATTCCCTGTGTAAGGAAGACATCATGCTCATGCCAGTGTCAGCTTAATAAAAACTAACAACCACCTTTATGTTTAAAGGCAATCAAATGGGTAGATCTCCATTAAATCCATAAAGAAAAAAAAAGAAGTTTGTCTACCCCTTCCTAGCTCCACTCTCTCATCCAGGCTCCACCACCAACACCCCCCAAAAAGCCACAAATCTTGGATATAAACATATGCTAAAAATTGTTGCAGCTCTGGTGAAATGTAGTCCTCTCCAGGATAGATAATTCATGAGAAAATCACCTCCTACCGAGTGCATAGCAATAGAACCAAAATATTTACTTATAGCAATAACAGTTGGTAATGGTATAAAGGTTTCCTCCTGAATAAGGAAAAGAGAAAAGAAGTTTAAAAAATTTTTAAAAAGAAAAAAAAAGACTGAAGGAACTGTCCATCATAAGCATCGAAAATGAATCATTAGGCTTGGTCCTGCAATCTAGGTCAGGATTTAGGGCTAAGTAGGAGAGCTTTTAAATCTGCTTATGTGAATAAACACTAGGCAGACATTTATATTATGCTGGATGGCACAAAGGGGAATAGGAAAATGCTTTTACCTGACACAGAGACCTTAACCTGATCCAAAACATAATCAGAATTTAAAAAAAAAAAAAGATGAATGCCATTTTAACATATGACCTAGAGCTTCAGGGAAATGAGTGTAAGCACACACAAAATAAAACTCCTTCCTTCAAGCTTTAATCCTCCAGACTCTATATGGGCTTCACTAGGTAAATTTTTAAATGAAGAGAATGTTTCCAACATTCAGAAGCATGTTACCTTCACATTTTTTTTGTTTTACTTCCTTTGCAGTAAGATTATGAAATCTTAACAGCAGACAGGAACCTTGGCTACCACTTAGTCCAACCCATTTATTTTACAGCTGAAAAAATTGAGACCCCAAAAGGTAATGATTTGCCCCAAGTCACATAGCAAGTTCATAGTTGAGATAAAGTAGAGACAAAACTGAGTGATTGGTAGTCTAGTGGTCTTTCCTTTATACTATTCTGCCTCTTACTTTTAATAAAATAAAAATGATTTTGTTAATGAGCTCTACACACCAAACATCTTGACCCAATAACTATTACATTAAAAAAAGTAGGGTTAGAAGAAAGATAGGGGAAATCCTTCCTTTTCCCCTTAAAATAATCTATAAGCCGATTCTATGTGCTGCCCCGAAGCTCTCTATTTTCTTCCCCCAAAATCTCTTCACTTAAAACTTGTTCACTTGGTAAAGGCAGGACAATATATGATGTACTTGCAACACTGTGATTTTTGTTTCATTCTCTCCTCCTGGCTTCCATTCCCAAAGCCTCATTAAAACTATCTCCTCTATAAAAATATGTTTTGTAGGAATGTGAAAAACTAGTTACGGTTCAAAGAAAACGTAAGGATTTTAGAACAAATTTACAGATACAGAAGGTGAACAAGTTAAGGACTTTCTCTTTCTTATATTTGCTCTCATTCCAAATTGCAGGTAACCTGAAAGTACAGCTAGAAAAAGATCATGGCAGGCAACAAGATAGAGTATTTTGAAAAGGATCCTAGACATCAAGTGCCTTGGTGGCAATCAGTTTTCTCATCTAAAAAATGAAAGAGTTAAAGTAAATGACCTCTAAGTTCTGTTCCAGCTCTATGGTACTATGACTTATATCATTCAAATAAGTTCTGGAAGTTAAAACATCAAAAGGATACAGTAGAGAACTGCATTGTCATAAAGATAAGTAAAAAATAGATGGATGTTTGGATGGATGGATGGATGGAAAGACTGATGAATAGATATGTGGGTGGATGGATTCTGGATGTTGGGATGGATGGGTGGAAAGAGGGAGGGATGGGGGAAGAGAGAGACAGAGACAGAGAGAGATATATATGGATGGATGGATAGGTATACCAAAGACCAAAGCATCTCTATCCATTTCCAAAGATGCATGAAGAAACACATCTGAATCTATTAAGTTCATTTGGAGTTTTAAAATTAAGTTGAAAAACATGTAAAGCATAGTATCTAGACAATTTTTAAAGTTGTTGCATCAGACCAGAAGCCTAAAGTTTATTTTTCCAAAGAGCTTTTTTTTTATTTTCTAGTTTTATCTATGAAATTTTTTTTCTCTGTAGTGTTGGTTGTACCTGTTAAAAATTGAAAAACTGATATTTTCAAAAAATGAGTATGGATATATATGGATATATTTATGCATGTGTATATATATACATGTAAGATAAATATTCCATAGGAAATCTACACAACCAACTGAAGACCATATACATATATTCATATATTGGATCTTTTCATTTCTTTGACTTTAAATATAATTTCATATTCTCAAAAATTTCACTGGAAACAAGAGGCTTTTTGTGTGTTTGCATGTCACCTCACTGAGCTTTGCACAGAACAAGATGAGAAAATTTGAACTTAATTTCCTAGGCCACGCAACTGGAAGGCTATAGAATATTCTATTTGGGGACATCTTTTTAAACTAGGTTATGTTACAATAGCAACCTCAGTCAGGCAGGCTTAGCATTATTCTGATGCCTGCCATAGAGCAAGTGAATCATTCATTCTGAACACAAACACCAGTGAGGAATGAGTTAGGAGATACGCCATCATATTAAAAATTAAATCTGGCTGCAGTTTATAATGGGCTTTCTTTTTTTCAAGCAGTGTCTCATCTTTTGGCTAAGGCCATCAAACTGTGAAGCTATACTTTTATAGGTAAGGCTGGGCCACTGGCTGAGGTCAGAACCCCAGATTATCTGAACACAAATTTCACTGGCACATGGTGCTCCTGGCAAATAATGTATGTTCCTTCTCTTTCCCCCCACCCCATCCCACCTCATTTCCTTTGCGTTCAGACTGTTCAGCTAATGCCTGAGGTAAGCAGATGAGTGGTTATATCTGGAATTCTCCTTAAGCAAGAAAGGAGACAGTAATGGAGGCAGTACAGAAAAACCACACCTATTTTGTTGTTGGAGTTTATATTTAGTTTTTTCCACTTTAAAAAATAGCTTTATGTGATGAGAGAGATTTAACTCATTCACACCCCAGGCTAAGTTAATTCTTGGGTCATGTTTGAGCTCTCTGGGGAACCCCCCTGGTTGATGCCATCCGAGGGGCAATAGTGTCTTTTCAAGTGGAGTCAGCACAGCTGCCAAGCCATATGGGCCTGGAGCATCCCAGGCAATCCGATTTAGGGCAGTTTCATGATGTCATTTCTTAATGTGTTAATATTTTTAGGGGCACCTGATCAAGGGCAGAGATCATCACTTAAGCCCAGGGTTTTAGGTTTTAAAGAGACCATCAAGAATGGCCTAGCATATTATCAGAATGATCATAGATATCCAGGAAATGTGAGAGTTAGGTGAAATTGGGTAGGATTCTTGCTCCCTCTAGCTAAAAAAGGCCCCAGGGGTACATTTTAACTATTAATTCAGCATCAGCTGCTTTTTTTAACCCAGGAATCATCATTTGAAGCATTCCAGCCAGATCTGCAGAACTGCATTGCACTTAAACAGTAGATTTTCCTCCTCTCTTTCCTCTACCATCAAGAGCGGAGAGCAAAAACCCTATAACACTAAAAGAGATGAAAGGAAACAGTTGTCATCCAAACAAAGCCAAGCTATTATGAATGTTAGCTTTTAAAAAATGGTGAAGAATAATATCCGTATAACTTTTGCCATGTCATTCAAGAATCTACAGTCTATAGCTAACAACAGCCAAAGGTCCAGGATCTGAAATCCTCTGCAGTTTTAAGTTCTGAAACAAACTACCAAAGAATCTTCTGTCTATCACTTTTTTGAACTTGAGGGGGAAAAAAAAGTGGGGAAGATCAGAATAGTAACTTTCTCCCAGTGAAGTGCCTGAGATGATGGTTTCTTTGCAGATAACAACTGCTGTCTGAACCACTCCTATGCAAACATAATTTTTGTTTGTTTTTTCAATGCTGTTGCTGCTTTTCATAGTGCTAGATTGTCTCTTTAACTTTCAGACCAAACTTTCTCCTTCCAAGCACTTTGACTTTCCTTGGGAAACTTATTCTTTTCTTCCATTAAAGCACTCTTCTTCCCTTAAAAAAAAAAAAAAAAAAAAAAAAAAAAAAAAAAAAAAAAAAAAAAAGGAAGAAGAAGAAGAAAAGAAAAAAAGTCCAGAGTTAGGGGCTTGTTTCTTTTCTTGAAATTTTCTGATTTTTAGGAGATTCAATAATCTACTAAAAAAACAAAAAAAAAAACCCGAAATGGGTATTTATAAGGTAGAAAAGTGCCTGGAGTCAATTATGTCACTGGAAATAACACCCATTCCTCTATGTCTGTCTCTGTGTTCAATGTTATGTATCTGCAGAAATCTGCAGAAATTTGATTCGTTTTATTTAACCAATTGTGTTAGGGTTTTTTTTGGGGGGGTAGCTGTTTTTAGTTGGAGGGAGGAGAGAATAATGTAACTAATGTTCAACAACAGCAGTATTTCCATGTAGATTTTTGTAGTCATCATCAAAGCAAGTGCTTTGAGTGAAGAGTGAAGAGCAAGGAGGCAGAAGGGCCCAGGGTTTATGTAAAAAGGGTTTATGCTCTACATAGAACACAGGCAGAAAGCACGGACTCATAAAAACTTCCCTCACTGGAAAGATGGAAAGATTTCCTTACGCATTTAGAGATTGCTTGTTTTTGTTTTGTTTTGTTTTGTTTTTCCTTTACAATGCAGCTTGCTCTGCGTCCTTGCTGTATACGCAAGGTTACCACCGTGTACACCGGAAGAATGAAGGGGCATCACCTAAATGCTTCTAAATTTAAACGGGACGGATTTACGTGCACGCGCATTCTGCCTATCTCTTGTGTGCCTCCGGACTTGCTGTTTGGAGCTCGCGCACGTGTGCTTGCACGCGCGTGTCCATCTCTCCTTCACAGTCACCTTGAATCTCCTAGGGTGGGCGGATAAGTCTCAGTATCTGTATCTATTGATCAATCTACCCACCTGGCTGCCTTTTTGGCTGTCTATCCAGCCATCCTTCCCCTGAAGATGTCAGAGGAAAAACTGCAAAATCCCCCCTAACCCTGCAATAGCCCAAGTAGCTAGCTCATCCTCTCTCTGCAGTGATGTCAGCTGCAAAAGCCAGCCGGTCCCCGCCCCCAAAGCTGAGCATCTCTAGCTGGCAAAATCCCAACAAACCTACCCCAACCTCCTCAGGCTTTGCACTGAAGGGAAGGACTCTGGAGTCCGGATCTCCCTTTCTCTACTCCCCCCGCTCAGATACCACCATCTCGCTCTGCAAAGTCGGATGACTATATAATAAATAAGCAAGTAAATAAATGAATGGATGCCGGGCGAGGAGCGACTGCAGCCGGAGGTGGGGGTGGGGGTGGGGAGTGGGAGGTGGGAGTGAGGAGGCGGGGGCTAGAGCCATTGCCTGGATTTCAGCTTCAGCTGCACCACATGCCGCTGGGAGAAATTTCCAAGGAGTGGATGGAAACTGTGCAGTCCAAGGGAGAGATGGGAAGAAGGGAACGCGCACGGGCGCATCTAAGGGGTTGAAAACACAAACAGCAGCAGATCCCAAATTGATTTGTAAAAGGAGGAAACGCCCAGGGGATGGAAATTGATAGAAGTTAGGGAGGGAAGAAGAGGACCGGGGAGGGCTAAAGGATGCAGGTCGCTCTTCGTTTCCCTCTTTTCCATGATCCTCCGCTTCCCACTTCCCCCAAAATCCTCATTTCCTATGACAGCAGCTATCCTGAGCTGAGCAAAAAGAGGAAGGGATGTTAACTGCGGGGCAAGGAATATGACTTGCTTGTGTTTAAAGATAGAGTGAAGAAGCAGAGAGGGCTCAGGCTTGATCGCGAGCATTCTAATCTTATTTTAGGGGAACTAAGCAATTGAGACTTCTTTGAGATTAATAACCCTTTAAAGATATAACAACAACAATAATAATAAAGTTCATCCTCACCAAAGAGTATAGAGAGCGAGATTCGGGCTTGTTAATGATAAATTGGAAAGCCGCCAGCGTTTGCGCGCTCTCCTCTCTCTCTCTCTCTCTCTCTCTCTCTCTCTCTCTCTCTCTCTCTCTCTCTCTCTCTCTCT
>JAJPUD010021754.1:0-22578 GCA_023553655.1 Myrmecobius fasciatus | reverse complement strand
CCAAAGAAATCATAAAGGAAGGAAAAGGCCCCACATGTGCAAGAATGTTTGTGGCAGCCCTTTTTGTAGTGGCTAGAAACTGGAAATTGAATAGATGCCCTTCAATTGGAGAATGGCTAAATAAATTATGGTATATGAATATTATGGAATACTATTGTTCTGTAAGAAATGACCAGCAAGATGTTTTCAGAGAGGTCTGGAGAGACTTACATGAACTGATGCTGAGTGAAATGAGCAGAACCAGGAGATCATTATACACGGCAACAGCAGTACTATATGACAATCAATTCTGATGGTCATGGCTCTCTTCAACAATGAAATGTTTCAAACCACCTCCAATTGTTCACTGAAGAAAGCCATATACACCCAGAGAGACGGATGTGAAATGTGGACCACAACATAACATTCTCATACTCCTTGATTGATGTTTGCTTACATTGTGTTTCCTTTATCTGATGTATCATTTATGTAGATAAGATTTTTCTGGCACAACAATGATAAGTTTGGAAATATGTATACATATATTCGATTTGCCAATATTTTAACATAATTATCATGTAGTGGATATCCTGCCATCTAGGGGAGGGGTGGGGGTTTGGGGGGAAAATTTGTAACGGAAAGCTATGTAAGGGTTATTGTTGAAGAATTACCCACACATATGTTATGCAAATAAAATAAAAAAAATAGCAGGGAGATAAGTAAAAAAAAAGTTATTGCTACAAAGGTATCCAGTGTCACTTTGAAAATCATATTCACGGGCCAGAAAACTTAGTTATTTTTTTAAAGTAAGTTATTTACCAAGAGAACAAGCTATTTTAATTTGGGGTTTTAGTTTGCTTCAAGAGTTTGTATCCATTGATAGTAAAGTGAGTTTGTTGAGCTATAGGTTTTTTGATTTCTTAAGAATAATGTCTTACTTCAAGTTATAGAGCTGAAGCAAATCTGCCTAAGGCATTTATGACAATGGGCCAGAAGAGCCTTTCAAATATATTTTAAGATTCCTTTTTCCTGCCAAATTTTTCAGTCCTTCCTGTCATGGTCATAATGTGAAGGTAACCAGTCCACCAGGGATCCACAGCCTTAGCCTCACTAACACCTGCTCTAACCAACTGTGCAAACTGGACATCAAACTTAGATTATCAGAAGAATGATATCAAGCCTGGGTGGAAAAAGACATCTCATCTAAATCTTGGCTCACAGCAGCTTATTAAATAATTAAGAACAGGAGCCTGCATGGGATCTCCATTGGGGGATGGAGGGAAAAGATCTATATCTTGCTTTGATTTTTTTTTCCTTCCTAAATGTAAAGGTTACACTCTAGAAGCCTTAATTTTGTCTTCTCTGGGGGAAAAAGGCAACAGGCATTTATATTGCTGCAATACATCCTCAAACTGAATGGAAATTGGATACAGATGCTCAAAATCTTCGATCTAGTTAATTACATTGAGAAAGGGACAACAAAATCATGGAATCTTGGTGTTGGAATGAAACTTGTAGGTCCTTAAATCTAAATTGTACTTGGACAGAAATGTCTTATGCATTGCATCCTTGATAAATGGTCAATAACATCTAATTCTAGTAAAGAGAAACCAACTACTTCCTAAAGCAGGTCATTCCATTTGGGACTAAATTTAATTATTAGGAAATTTGTTGTTTTTTTTCTCCTGACATTGAATTGAAATTTCCCTATTTGTAACTCCACCCACTGCTCCTACTTCTAGTGCCTGAAGCCAAACTGAAGAAGTCTTATTTCTCTTTCACATTTCCCTTTCCTTGCTTGGTCTTGTCTTATTTTGTATTTCTTGCCTCCTCTTCCATTCCTTTGCATCCTCTTCTCTCGATACAATAAAGAAGCTCTCATGTCTTCCCTAAGTTTTCTTTTCTCCAGAATATACCACAGACATAGGATTTAAATGTGAGAGCTTCAATGAGTGCCCCACCATTTCTGTCTAGAACACCATCAAGGGAGCATGGCGACAGTGATGGACATGCAGTTGAATACCCAGAGCTCCTAGCACTAAAGAGCACTTTAGCAGGTGCCTGGCTCAGTGGTTGTCATTGTACAAGTAGCCTTGGTGACAACTCCTGGTTTGCATGTGTTCCACTTGCTCCCTTTTGGCACAAAGGAACACACCAGTCACAATCAAGATGAAGGTAAACACAGTGCTGACTAAGTTGGGTGAATTCAGCATGGCATTGATTGATGACATCGCAGTATACAGCCAGACATGGGAAGACGACGTGAAGCATGTAAAACAACTACTTGGGTAGCTTTTACAAACAGGCTTGACAGTGGGGCCAAGAAATGTCAGCTTGGCATGCTGAGGTGACATATTTAGGACACAAAGAGGGGAAGCAGACAGCCACCACTGTGCCTGACAGTGGCCTGATCTATTTTAAACTGGGCCCATTCTTACAAGGAGAAACCTGATAAGGGTTGTTGGGTTTTACTGATGTGGGATGGCAATTACTGGAGGATTACAGTATGGCCCAATCACTATTCCTTTAAATCAACAAAATGGTGGAAGCAGACACTTT
Organism: Myrmecobius fasciatus; assembly: GCA_023553655.1. NCBI lineage: Eukaryota > Metazoa > Chordata > Mammalia > Dasyuromorphia > Myrmecobiidae > Myrmecobius > Myrmecobius fasciatus. The sequence goes on along the minus strand of JAJPUD010021754.1, from coordinate 20,040 downwards.
TGAATGTCTTCCCTAAATTTTATCAGTGACATATTCCATAAAGACTAAAAAGCCTTTATCCTCCCCAAACTTTCGGTTCTTTTCTCTGCTTCCAGAAAATGTAGCACTTAAGCTGTTCCAAAAAAGAACGCAATAATTATATCTATTTTGAAACATTACTTAAAAGGGCTAAATTCCAAAGTTAAATATGGAGTCAAAAGGTCTGGATTCAAATTTTACTGCTCACTACTTACTGTCTATGTGGCAAATAACTTCCTGTCTCTGAGTCTCCGTTTCCTCATATGTAAAAAAAAATAGTAGGTAAACCTGCACAACTTTTAAGGTCTTTTCCCAATTAAAAAGCTAGTCGCATGATCCTTATTTGCCACCAGTAAGAAGAGATTCCTGAAAAGCTGAAATCATCTCATATTAGGGTCAAAAATAATCATCTAGGTGACAATGACCCAGAAATCCCTCTAGGTTTCATGAACATGTTCATTTCTCTACAAATGTTCTTAGTATAGCTATGTACTACGTGAACAAGCTAAAATTTTAAATATCTAACTCAAGAAGCTAAACTCTCTTATAAGGACTCTGGCTCTTTGGTCTCTTCCATGATAAATCTTTCTTCTATTCTTCACATGTTTTGCTTTGTGTAGCATCATTTATATCTATAATTTATATCACCATCTCTTCAACAACAAAGAATGAAGGACAATAATAACAGACAAGCCAACTTTCTACTCAGCTCTATTCATTTTAGTTCATTCAACCAACCAATTAACAAGAATTTATTATGTGTTTACTATGTGTCATGCACTGTACCAAAGCCCAGCAATTTAAAGAATGGCAAAATAGTACATTCAAAGAGCTTCCATTATAAAGTGAAATAAAAATTAATCTAAATATATGTACCCAATTAATAGATAAAAGTAATCTTAAATAGGAAGCCGTTGGTAGCTAAGAAAATCAGAAAAGGCCTTATACCAGAGGTTTCCAAATTTCCTCATTTCATGTTTTTCTGATTGTTTCATTGTTCCCTAAGGTCAAAAAATATAACCAATAGTTCAATTGATTAAGTTGTTAGACTGAACATTTTAAATACCCATGTAAGTTCATTACAATGTCTATGGTACTATGAAATATAGTTTAAGAACAATCACTTTATATAGAAGATAGCAACTGAATAAATTTTGAAGGAATCCAGGAATTCTAATATCAGAGGTGTGGATGGTAGCCAGTGTAAAAGTACAAAAATGGAAGATGGAGTGTCCTGTGTGAGGAACAGCAGGTAAGTTATCTTTGCAAAACAGAGTGCATGGAGTGAAACAAAGTATAAGATGGGAAAAGTAGGAGACCAACTTGTGAATATTCATCAGGCATTGACAACAAGTTATGGTATCAAGAGTTCATTAAGAGAGGTTGGTCCTGGCATGGAAAAGATCTGCTTCTTCCCCAAAGACTGGAATAAAGGACAGAATAGTGGAGTTTTGTATCATAGATATTTAAGATGAGAAGAGAAGCCAAAGCTTTAGGCACAGGTCAGACACTGTGCTAGACTGAGAAATACAGACACAAAACCCAAATACTCTTTGTCCTCAAGAACCTTACATTATACTGTGGAGGATAAAATATACAAAGGTACAAATACAAAGAATATGTAGAAATTTATTGAAGACTAAAATTAACCAATGGGAGACTATGCAAATAGCTATATATATATTCATAAATTATATCTGGGTCTGTGGCCTAATGGATAGAAACCCTAATTATGAAGGTCTAAGGGACCTAATTGACTCACTCATTTATCAGCAAAGGCAATCTTACTCAGGCCCCAACTTGTCTATTGTTTTGATTATCAATCCCTGGACATGAAAAATGGATATAGAAGGAATCATTTGTCTTTGGCTATTTTGAGTTGCCAGATGCCCTGTCCTTTACCTACTCCTTTTTAAAAATATTCTTATGACACAAAGAGTTCTGAGCATGTAACCCATGTAAACAACTCTGGGGCATGTAAAATTTCCTTTGTAATTCCAGGTTCTAGAAAACTTGAAGAATTTAGGATCATATCTACTTTACAAAAAGGGTGAGTTAAACCTCAACCTAACAAAAATTGTTTGTCTTGCTTCTAATGTTGAAGTCAATAAGTCTTCCCCAAACTAATATTTCCTTCCTTTTCTAGGCCTTCATAAGGTGTCAAATTTACCTGTATTAATCACTAAGTTGAAATTATTAAAATTATAGAGCTGCTTTTTTTTGCAGTACATAAAGGATACATATATCCCCTGTGTCTAATTCTAATTCACCTATTTAACTGGTTAATAGTTTGAATTCAGATTAAGCTTTGCCAAAATTGAATGTTTTTTTTTATGGGAGTACCATTTCTCTAAAAGATCTTCAAATTCCACAAAATCAGCAGCTATCTTATATGCTTCCTTGTGTCCATATAGTACCAAAATCACTACCATGTACTAGAGAGTACTCAACTAAAAAAGAAAAATCTTTTTTGCTCATCTTTTCTCACTTTTTCTTTAAAATGTTATTATATGGGAGGGACAAGATACCGGAAAAATTCAAGTAACATAAAAAAGAGCTACTGATAAAATTTATTTTTAACTGAAAGTTGTTGATACATTCCTTATATATCCACATTGATTTATCTAATCAAATCTCCTTTTTACTTTTTGGAAGAATCTCCTTTGTTGTCTTCATAATTAAATTGTTGGTCACTTACTATGTCTTCTTGCCTGACTTCCCTTAAAGTATTTTAGTCAATAACATTCTTCTTTATCCTCTGAAATCCTTTGAAATCTGTTCTGCCACATTCCAGCATATGTCAGATTATGTATCACTTTTATTCCTCATCCATTTCTAATTCTGAGGTGAAATGATCATTCTCCTTCCCCCCCACCAAGATTCCCATTACTTCTTTACCAAAAATCAATTCCTTCCTACTGGTGAAGATTAGATTTAGAACTGAATTTTTCTGTGCTAATTCCTCTACATTTTGCAAGATGACATGGGAAGTCAATATTTGGCATTTCATTTTCTGCTGAGAGATTCCTAGATAATTGATAATTTCCATAACTACCAAGTCTATCCTCTTGATGGAGTCATGAAAGTATATTTTTGGTCTCTTAAGGATAATCACATTTCTTTTCATCTAGAACATTCATTAGCTCTAGACTATTGTTTAATTTGTTTCCTGGCATCTAATAGTACCCCTAAACAACCCATCCTTCGCAGATACCAAAGTGGTATTTCTAATTCACAGATCTGGCTATGTCACTCCCCTATTCATTAAGCTTCACTAGTTTGCTCTTCAGTATCTTAATTATAAAATAAAAACTCTTCTCTTTTTCATTTAAAAGCCTTCACAATCTGGTTCCAGACTTTCTGGATAATCCTTATTGCTTTCCCCCATATATTCTACACACAAGTAAAATTTGTCTGTTTATTTTTTGTACATGACATCTCATCTCTTACCTCCATTCCTTTCCATAACTTGTGTCATATTACCTAAAATAATATCTTCCTCAATGCTACCTCTCAGAACCACTTGCTCCCTTCAAGAGTCAGTTATATGCTATTTTTCCCCAAGATCTTTTTTTGTGTTCTGCTGATGATGTCATCCAATTGTCATATATTTTTGTATAAAACATATTTGTGGCATGTATATGTATGCATATATGTATATATGTATGTATATGTACATGTATATGTGTGTTATATGTGTGCAAGGAAAAATAAAATAAACATGTATGTGTGTGTGCATAAAAACACCAACTAACATTCTTTCCCCCTACTGAGAGTACAGTCTCCTAGAAGGCAGGGGCTATATTAAGTTTGTACTTATATTCCTACTACCTAGTGCCTTAAAACAAAATAGGTGCTGAATAAATGCTTGCTGATTGATTGTCTTTGTGTATGCAATCTACATTAGTTACTGAAGTGGTATTATTATCTAGTGTGGTTTTTACTGGAGTTTATCAAAGACATGAATTTGTGGTACCCATTTCTGGCTACTCCTCCACATTCCTCAAGTTAGTTGCTCTATTTGATCAATTACATCATCACAATAATTACTCAAATTAGTTTGACTTTGAAAAATAATATGATTATATAATAATTATTTTGTTATTATTCAATTTTGTTGTTCTATTTGGGAGATTTAATTTGATTATATTACTACTATAAATTTAACTGAATTATACACATATTTCTCCCATATTTTATAAAACAAAAAATTTTTTAATAAATTAATTAAATTAAATTAAATTAAATTAAATAAATGAGAATGAAAGATATTATTATAATTGTTATTTGATTTTAGAGTACTACTATGAGCCATCTATTTATTTAACTAAGATTCCTTGTAAAAATTTGGGTTTTTCCCTTGTGCACATGTCAAATAAGGTCAGTTAGTTGGTGTTGTGTGTGGCAAAAATGGTGTAAACAGGAGGCTGGTAGTGATTTGTGAATGGTTCTGACACCTTGCCCCAGGCAACCCCTCAAAGCTGAATATGTGGACCTTTTGCACAATGGGAGAAATACCCTACAGGTGACAAGGCAATTAAAACTCAGCCATCTAGTAGTACATAACCCCATGTCAGAAGCAGTGCAAAGAAATGAAAATATGACTCAGATGCACACCTTTGTCTTTACTCAATCAGTGCAGCTGTCCATTCTCACTGGCCTCAATTCTTCCATTCAAGCTGTTAGCAGTATATATCCACAGTTGTAATTTGTAAATTTGCTCCTAAGGATATGGTATCACCTACAACTGACAGTGAGTTGCTTAGATAGATATTCACTATTCCTTGAATTTTGGTATATATGTGCTTAAAAAATCTAAAATATTTAGGGTTCTGTTACTGGTATTGAACTTTGTTTATTGATTCATTTATTTATTTATGTATTTATTTTAAAGCTGCCTATCTCATATAACTTAGAAGCAATGAATCATGTACCTGGGAAAATCTCAAGGTCTCATGTCATATCTAGGTATGTTAGATAGCACTGGTTTTTAACCATTCAAGATGGACTGTTATCTATTGCTGTTTATAAGAATGAACCTTACAGTCTGAAAGAGTTTTAGAATTATAGAATTCAAATAAGAGAATGAGGGTATTTGCCTGATTAGCTTTTAGTAGGTAGTGCTAGTCTCCAGAGCAGGGCAGTTTAGGATGTAGATCAGTAGTTAATTCAATCTAATTTGGAGAACCCAAAACACAAGATTTGAGTTGACCTGAAATAAGTACTTCATGGGATTGAAGTTTTCCTCACAACAATGTTGTTTCCCTGGTGGATCCCTGAGATTAGCCTGATCTTTACAGTGAACTTTGGCATTAGACAATTTCTAGCCCTCTAAAACCAGGTTCAATGAATGAAGACTAATAAAGTATTTTATCCACATGGTCTTATCTTATGAATCTTTTTTTTCTTTTTTTGCTGAGGCAATTGAGGTTAAGTGACTTGCCCAGGGTCACACAGGTAGGGAATGTTAAGTGTCTGAGACCAGATTTGAACTCAGGTCCTCCTGACTTCAGGGCTGGTGCTCTATCCACTGCGCCACCTAGCTGCCCATTATCTTATGAATCTTAATGAATGAAGACTAATAAAGTATTTTATCCACATGGTCCTTTTTAAAGTCTTCAAAAAAGGAAATGTTCTAACCACATTGTAATAAAATAAGGTTTGTACTGAGTCGAGTATGCATTGAAATCCTGGCTCAATCACAACCTCATTTATCTCTCAGAGTCTCAATTTCTTCATCTCTAAATGGTGGTTCTTAGATTTCATAATTTCTAAAATAGAATTTAGCACTAAATTCCATGATTCTACAAATTCTTCATGGAACATTTTTATTAATTCATTTGAACAATAATGACATGAGCACTGAACTCATCTAAAATTCCTTTTTGATTGTCATCTTTTATAAAATCTCCATCTTTTTCAGATCTTTCAGTCTCCTTTTAACATTTGCCTTCTCTCTTTCAACTCTTTCAAGTAATAACTTGAATGTAGTTTCAATGAAAGAAATTCAAGTATGGATTGTAGTATTTAAAAAATTACTTAGAGGGGCAGCTAGGTGGCGCAGTGGATAGAGCACCAGCCCTGAAGTCAGGAGGACCTGGGTTCAAATCTGGTCACAGACACTTAACATTCCCTAGCTGTGTGACCCTGGGCAAGTCACTTAACCCCATTTGCCTCAGCAAAAAGCAAAAAAAAAATTACTTAGAGACTCTGAGATTTCTATTCCATCAGAAAATGCTAATAATTCATGTGTTACATAATACTTTTCTAGGCTTTGGGATCTAGAGGACCTGATCTGTCATCCAAAGTGGATAAGTCCCCTTACTTTTCATTTTCTCATCTATATAATGGTCAGATTAAATGACCTCAAAAATCTCTTCCAATTCTTAATTTATTTCAATGTCTGGAACTTTGTTTGATCTTAGTATTTATTCATTTGTTTGCATTTTTTCATTTCTTGAACTGTATTCAAGTTTGGACTGACCTAAAATATAAGGTGCTACTTGGGAATTTTAGTATTGAATTACTTCATTATCTATGGTACCCTTTAGTAAGATATAGTTTCCTTCCTTATCTCTTTTAATTAGATCTATTTTTTTTTATTTTGCTTGATCTTAGATCAGGATCACTATCCCTGCTTTTATTACTTTACCTGAAGCATAATAGATTCTGCTCCAGCCTTTTGCCTTTATTCTGTATGTATCACTCTGCTTTAAATGTGTTTCTTATTAACAACATATTGTAGGATTCTGGTTTTAATTCAGTCTGCTAACCACTTCCTTTTTATGGGGGAGTTCACCCATCCACATTTGCAGTTAAAATGACTAATTCTGTATTTTCTGCCTCCTTATTTATCCCAAATTATGCTTTTCTCTTTCCTGTCCCTTTTCCCTCCTCCCCAGTATTTTTTATATTATGACAGTAAAATCAAATTATACCTGCACTCTATGTATACCCATAATAGAGATATAGTTCTCAAGAGTTCTTTCCTTTTTACCTTTTTATGTTTCTCTTGTCTATATTTGGAGGTCAAATTTTTTGTTCAGCTCTGGTATTTTCATCAGAAATAAATGAAATTCTCCTCTATCATGAATGTCCAACTTCTTTCCTGAAAGATAATGCTCAATTTAGCTTGATAGTTTGTTCTTGGCTGTATTCCAAGTTGCTTTGCCTTTCAGAATATCAGATTCCAGACCCTTTGAACATTTAAGGTGGAAGTTGCTAGGTCCTGGGTAATCTTGATTATGGCTTTTTGGTATTTTAATTGTTTCTTTTGGCCTGTTTGCAACATTTTTTCCTTGGTCTGATAGTTCTGACAAATTTTTCTCCAGAATGTTTGGATCAATTCATTCCACCAGCAATGTATTAGTGTTCCAGTTTTCCCACATCCCCTCCAACATTTTCTTTATTTTTTCCTGTCACCTTAGCCAATTTAGCCATGACATTCCTTGGAATTTTCATTGGGGTCACTTTCAAGAGGTTATCAGTGAATTCTTTCAATGTCTATTTTACCTTATGATTCTAGGACATCAGGGCAGTTTTTCTTCATGATTTCATGAACGATAATGTCTAGGATCTTTTTTTTTTTTTAATCATGGAAGTCTAATAATCCTTATATTGTCTCTTTTAGATCTATTTTCCAGGTCAGTTATTTTTCCAATGAGATATTTTGCATTCTCTTCTATTTTTTTTAAAATTTTTTGTTTTGTTTGATTCCTGATGTCTCATTGAGTCATTCATTTTCATTTATTCATCTCTAATTTTTAGTGAATGATTTCCTTAAGTTATCTTTTTAAGCTCTTTTTCTTAAAAAAATTAAACGAGTTAGTTTGTTTAATGAATTTTTTCCATTTCACAAATTCCGTTTTCCAAGCAGTTGTTTTCTTTTTCTATTTTGTCAAGTCTATTTTGTAAGGAATTATATGCTTTTTCTATTTCACTAAATCTATTTTGTAAGGAGTTTTCTTCAGATAATTTCTCTTTCCTATTCCAAAACTTCTTGCAAAGTTCTCATTTCCTTTCCCCATTTTTCTTCTAGCTCTCTTTTAAGATCTTTTTAAGTTTCTTCCAAGAGAGCCTTGTGAGATGAGGATCAATTTATTTCACCCTTTGGAGCTTCATCTGGAAGCAATCTGCTTTTAGTGACCTCACTAAATGTATTCTTCTCTTTCACCATAGAAACTATCTATATTCAGAGTTCTTTTTGCTTTTTTGCTCATTTTTTTTTGCTTTTTGCTGAGGCAATTGAGGTTAAGTGACTTGCCCAGGGTCACACAGCTAGGGAATGTTAAGTGTCTGAGACCAGATTTGAACTCAGGTCCTCCTGACTTCAGGGCTGGTACTCTATTCACTGCACCACCTAGCTATCCCTTTTTTGCTCACTTTTAAAAATTGAGGTCTGCTTTAGCTGAATTATTAGAAGCTGTCTATATAATATACATATGTAAAATATACATATACATATAAATAACAGTAATATTATCTAATAGTTTTATGGAAAATCTTTAGAAAATACATTAAATTGTTCTTCAAAACAGACCAATTGGCATAGCACCTAAATTCCTAATGGAGAAATTAAGAGACCTTCAAGAAGAAATAGACAGCAAAATTATAATAGTGGGGAATCTCAACCTTACTCTCTCAAAACTAGATAAATGAACCACAAAACAAATAAGAAAGAAGTTAAGGAGGTAAATAGAATTTTAGAAAAGTTAGGTATTATAGATCTTTGGAGAAAAGTGAATGGAGACAAAAAGGAGTACACTTTTTCTCAGAAATTCATGGAATTGATATAAAATCTATATAAAATTTTTTAAAAATGAACATATATTAGGGCATAAAAACGTCAAAATCAAATAAAGAAAGGCAGACAAAGTAAGTGTCTTTTTTTTCAGATCATGATGCAATAAAATTACTTTCAATAAAATGCCAGAGGAGAATAGACCAAAAATTAATTGGAAACTAAAAACCTAATCCTAAAGAATGAGTGAGTGAAATAACAAATCATAGGCATAATCAGTAATTTCATCCAAGAGAATGACAATAATGAGACAACATACCAAAATTTGTGGGATGCTCTCTAGATGCTCACTTGCATAAAATAGAGAAAGAGAAGATCAATGAATTGGGCTTGCAACTAAAAAAGCTAGAAAAAGAACAAATTAACCCCCCCCCAATTAAACACCAAATTTGAAATTCTAAAAATAAAAGGGGAGATTAATAAAAAAATTAGAAGTAATAATTCAGTTAAAACCAGAGTACTTTTATTTTTGTCACTGATGCCTGCCTTTTGTTATTTGGTATTTTTTAATAATAATAATTTTTTTTTATTTTTCAAAATACATAAGATAATTTTCTTTTTTTTTTATTTTAAATTTTTATTTTATTTGCATAACATATGTGTGGGTAATTCTTCAACAATAACCCTTACATAGCTTTCCGTTACAAATTTTTCCCCCCAACTCCCCACCCCTCCCCTAGATGGCAGGATATCCACTACATGTTAATTTACATAAGATAATTTTCAACATTCATCCTGCAATACCTTGTGTTCCAAATTTTTCTTTTACCATCCTCACTTCTCCTCTCCCCTAGGCAGCAGACAATACAATATAAGGTAAACATGTGCCATTCTTTTAAATATATTTTCTCATTTATCATGCAACACAAGAAAAATCACATTAAAAAGAAAAAAAATAAGAAAGGAAGAAAAGCAAGGAAGCAGTAACAACAAAAAAGGTGAAAATAATATGTTGTATTCCACATTTATCCCACTACTCCTCTCTCTGGATGCAGATGTCTATCATAAGTCTATAGGAAGCTTGAATCAGTTGATTGTTGAAAAGAATCAAGATGATCAGAGTTGATCATCACATAATCTTATTGCTATGTACAATGTTCTCTTGGTTCTACTAACTTCATTTAGCATCAGCTCATGTAAATCTCTCCAGGTCTTTCAGAAATCATCTTGCTGATTGTTTCTTATAGAACAGTAACATTCCATTATATTCAATTACACATTTTGATAGTTTTTTAGGTATAGTTACAAATTTTTCTCCAGAATGTTTGAATCAATTCATTCCACCAGCAATGTATTAGTGTTCCAGTTTTCCCACATCCCCTCCAACATTTTCTTTATTTTTTCCTGTCACCTTAGCCAATCTAAGAGGTATGAAGTAGTACCTCAGAGTTGCCTTAATTTGCATTTCTCTAATCAATAGTGATTTAGAGAATTTTTTCCATATGACTAGAAATGGCTTTAATTTCTTCATTTGAAAATTGTTCATATCCTTTAATTGCTTATCAATTGGATAATAGCTTGTATTCTCATAAACTTTAGTTAATTCTCTATGTATTTTAGAAATGAGGCCTTTATCAGAACCCTTGGACATACACACACACACACACATATTTACAGTTGTCTGCTTCTCTTCTAATCTTGACTGCATAGGTATTGTTTGTACAGAATCTTTTTAACTTAATATAATAAAAATCATCCATTTTGCATTTCATAATGTTCTCTTCTTCTATGGTCATCAATACCTTCCTTCTCCACAGATTTGAGAGGTAGACTATCTTTTGTTCTCCTAATTTGCTTATAGTATCACCTTTTCTGTCTAAATCATGAATCCATTTTGACCTTATCTTGGTATAGTGTGTTAGGAGTTGGTCAGTGCCTAATTTCTGCCATACTGTTTTCCATTTTTTTTTCCAGCTGGAGCCTTTGGCTTCATAAAACACTAGATTACCATATTCATTGACTATTGCATCTTGTGAACCTAACCTATTCTACTGATTGACTACTCTATTTCTTAGCCAGTTCCAAATTGTTTTGATGACAACTGCTTTATAATATAGTTTTATGTCTGGTACAGCTAGGTTCATATCATTACTGACTTTGTCTTGGCAAGTAGACTCCTAAATGTTTCATATTATCTTCAGTTATAGTAAATGGAATTTATCTTTCTCTCTCATGTTGCTGGACTTTGTTGGTAACATAGAGAAATGTACGTGATTTATGTGGATTTATTTTGTATGCTTCAACTTGCTAAAGTTTTTCATTATTTCTAAAAGTGTTTAGTTGATTTTCTAGGATTCTCTAAGTAGACCATCATATCATCTGCAAAGAGTGAGAATTTCAATTCCTCAGTACCTGCTCTAATTCCTTCAATATATGTTTCTTGTATTATTGCTAAAATTAACAATTCTAATACAATATTGAATAATAATGGTAATAACAAGTAACATTGTCTCAAATCTGATCTTATTGGGAATGCTTTTAATTTATCGCCATTACCTATGATTCTTTGCTGATGGTTTTAAATAGTTGCTACTTTAAGGAACATTCAATTTATTCCTATACCCTCTATGCTTTTAATAAGAATGGGTATTGGATTTTTTCAAATGTTTTTTCTGCATCAATTGATATAATCATATGACTTCTGTTAGTTTGGTTACTGATATTGTCATTTATGCTAATAGTTTTCTCAATACTGAATAAGTCCTGCATTCCTGGTAAAAATCCTACTTAGTCATAGTGTATTATCCTGGTTGATAAGGTGCCATAAACTCTTTGCTAATATTCTATTAAAGATTTTTGCTTCTGTATTCATTAGGGCAATTGGGCTATAATTTTCTTTCTCTATTTTGACTCTTCCTGGTTTAGGTATCAGCACTATATCTGCATCATGAAAGTAATTTGGTTGCATTCCTTCCCCTATTTTTCCAAATAACTTGTATAGTCTTGGAATTTATTGTTCTTTAAATGTTTGTTAGAATTTACTTGTAAATCCAACTGACTGTAGATTTTTTCTTTTGGAGTTCGTTAATAGTTTGTTCAATTTCTTTTTTCTGAAATTGGACTACTTAAGTAATTTAGTTCCTCCTTTCTTATTTTGGGCAATATATATTTTTGTAAGTATTCATTTCACATAGATTATCAGATTTGTTGGCATACAATTGGACAAAATAGCTCCTAATTATTGCTTTAATTTTCTTTTCATTGATGGAAAGCTCACCTCTTTTATTTTTTATATTGGTAATTTGATTCTCTTCTTTCCTTTTTCTAGTCAAATTAGCTAAATGTTTAACTATTTTGTTGGGTTTCTTTCTTTTTCTTTTTTTTTTTTTTTTGCTTAGGCAATTGGGGTTAAGTGACTTGCCCAGGGTCACACAGCTGTTACATGTCTGAGACCAGATTTGAACTCAGGTCCTTCTGACTTCAGGGCTGGTGCTCTATCCACTGCACCACCTAGCTGCCCCCTATTTTGTTGGGTTTCTTTCCATAAAAACAACTCAGTTTGGTTTATTAGGTCAATACTTTTCTTAATTTCAATTTTATTTATCTTTTATTTTAAGATTTTTAAATTTGGTGTTTGGTTGTGGATTTTTAATTTTTCTTTTTCTAGCTTTTTTAGTTGCACGCCCAATTCATTGATCTTCTATTATATTCAGGTAAACATCTAGAGATATAAAATTTCCCCTAAGAACTGGTTTGACTGTATCCCATGAATTTTGGTATGTTGTTTCATTATTGTCATTCCCTTGAATGAAATTATCGGTTGATTCTGTGCTTTATTGTTTCATTCACTCATTCTTTAGGATTAGATTATAAATTTTTGATTTTTCCAAGCCCTTTACTACATATATTTTTGTTGCATCATCACCTGAAAAGGATGCATTTAATATCTCTGCTTTTCTTCATTTGATCTTGATGATTTTATGCCCTAATTTGTGGTTAATTTTTGTGTGAGTTCCATGTACCACTGAGAAAAAAAATGATTTTTTCCAAATATCTATCACAAGTAACTTTTCTAAAATTCTATTTACTGACTTGTGATGGATAGAGCCATCTTCATCCAGAGAGAAGACTATGGGGACTGAATGTGGATCACAACATAGTATTTTCACTTTTCTTGTTCTTGTTTGTTTGCTATTTTTTTCTTTCTCAATTTTTTCCTTTGATCTGCATTGTCTTGTGCAGCATGATAAATGTGGAAACATGTTTACAAGAATTACATATTTAACCTATATTAGATTACTTGCTGTTTAGAGGAGGAAGGAAGGGAAGAGGGAGGGAAAACATTGGAACATAAGATTTTGCAAGGGTGAATGTAGAAAACTATCTTTGCATGCATTTTGAAAAATAAAAGCTATCATTATTATTATAAAAACCAATAAACAAATAAACAAAATAATTATACAAGAGCTATAATATGTATAGTAGAGAACAAGGATGATCCTGCTTTTCTGTTTGATCCCCCATCATGTAAAATAATGTTTTACATATAGTTTATACTTAATAAATGTTTGCTGAATTGACTTGGAGGGCATTGAATGACAATCACATTAGTTTGGGTTCTCTTCTATAGTCGATGAAAAACTTTTAACTTTTGAATGAGAAAAATAAAAAAAAAATTCTATTTATCTTCTTAACTTTTTTCTTTTCCATTTTGTAGTTACATTTCTCTACTTCCAATAGAACGAGATTGAGATACCCCACTAGTATAGTTTTGTTGTCTTTCTCTTCTTGCAATTCTCTTAACTACTCCTCTAGAAATTTGGATGCTATACCCCTTGATGAATATATATTTAATATTGATATTATCTCATGACCTATGGCATCCTTTAGCAAGCTGTAATTTCCTTGCTTATCTCTTTTAATTAGATTTAATTTTGCTTTTGCTTGATGTGAGATCATGATATCTATCCCTGCTTTGTTTTTTTAACTTTAGCTGAAGCAAAATAGATTGTGCTACAGTCCTTTACCTTTATTCTTTATGTTTCTCTCTGCTTCAAATCTATTTGTTATAAACAACATACTGCAGGATTCTGACTTTTACTACACTCTGTTCTCCACTTCCATTTTATAGGAGAGTTTATCCCATTCACATTCTCAGTCAAAATTTCTAACTCTATATTTTCTGCCACCTTATTTTCCCCCAGTTATCCTTTTCTCTTTCTTTTGCCCTTTCCCTTCTCACCAGTGTTATGTTTCTGATCATGATCTTCCTTAATCTGTACTCTTTTTTTCAGCCTCTCCCTCTTCCTTATCCCTTTCTATTTCTGATCTCCCTTCTATTACTTTCTCCCTTTCCTTGCCCATTTCCCTATGGGGTGAGATAAGTTTCTATATTAAACTAAATATGTATGATATTCCCCCTTTGAGTCAAATCAGATGAAATTAAAGTTCAAACAATGCTTATCCCCCTCCCTCTTTCTCTCAAATATGATAGGTCTTTTGTGCCTCTTCATGTGATATAATCAACCCCATTTTATATTCTATTTCCTCTTCTTCCAGTAAATCCCTTTTCTACTCCTAGTTTACTTTTAATATCATAACATTAAAGTCAACTTATATTTACACCATCTAAGTATATACTTAACAAAGATATAGTACTCAAGATTTACAAAAGTCATCTTCCCATATAGGGATGCAAACATTAAGAGATGTAATTAAGAGATGTAAACCCTTAAAAGTAGTTTTTCCCCTTCCCTTTTTACTTTTTATGCTTCTCTTAAGTTCTATATTTGAAGATCAAATTTTCTGTTTAGCTCTGGTCTTTTCATCAAAAATAATTAAAAATTCCCTATTTTATTTAATGTTCATCTTTTCCCATAAATGATAATGGCTAGTTTTGCTGGTTAGTTAATTCTTGGCTGCAGCCCAAGCTCCTTTTCCCCTTCAGAATCTCATATTCCTCAGGCCTTTTGATTCTTCAAAGTGGAAGTTGTTAATCCTAGGTAATCCTGATTTTGGCTCCTCTATATTTGAATTATTTCTAGCTGCTTGTAGTATCTTCTCTTTGATCTGATAATTCTGGAATTTATCTACAATATTCCAGAGTTTTCATTTAGGGGTCTCTTTCAGGGGGTAATTGGAGGATTTTTTTAATGACTATTTTATCTTCTGGTTCTAGGATACCAGGGTATTTTTCCTTGATGATTTTGAAAGATGTTATTCAGTCTGTCTTATTCATCATGACTTTCAGGTGCTTCAATACTTCCTAGATTGTCTCTCCTGGATCTATTTTCCAGGTGCATTGTTTTTCCAATGAAATATGTTACACTTTCTTCTATTTTTTTTCATTTTTTTGTGTTTTGCAGGACTGCTTCTGATGACTCATTGAGTCATTCACTTTCATTTGTCCAATTCTAATTTTTAGCAAATTACTTTCTTCAATTAACTTTTTGTCTTCTTTTGCATTTAGCCAATTGTACTTTTAAAGGAGTTGCTTTGTTAATTGGATTTTTTTTCATTTCACCAATTCTATTTTGCTTTTTAAAAATTTTCATTAATTATTTTATTTGGTTATATAGGTATATTAACTTTTAAATACACACTTATTTATGAATCATGTTGTGAGAGAAAAATCAGAATAAAAGAAAAAAAACATGAGAAAAAATAAACAGAAAAAAGAAATTAACATAGCATGTCTTGATTTACATTCAATCTCCATAGCTCTCTTTCTGGATGCAGATAATGTTTTCTATCCAAAGTTTATTGGAATTGCCTTGGATCACTGAATGACTGAGAAGAGCTAAAATTTTTATAGTTGATCATTGCACAATTTTGCTTTTACTGTGTATAATGTATTCCTTGTTCACTCAGCATCGGTTTGTATAAATCTTTCCAGACCTTTCTAAAATCCACTTGTTCATCATTTTTTATACAACATTAATAATCCATTGCCTTCATATACCACAACTTATTCATCCATTCCCAAAGTGATGGGTTATCTATTTGTTTTCAAATTCCTTGCTACCACAAAAAAAACCTGCTATAAACATTTTTACATATGTGGGTCCTTTTTCCTCCTTTATGATTTCCTTGGGATACAGACCCAGTACTGACACTCCTGGGTCAAAAGATATGCCAACTTTTATAGCCCTTTGGGAATATTTCTAAATTGTTCTCTAGAATGGCTGGAGCATTTCACTAACAACACATTAGTGTTCCAGTTTTCCACATCCCCTCCAAATTCTGTCATTATCTTTTTTTTTTGTTATCTTCATCAATGTGAAAGGTGTGAGGTAGTACCTCAGAGTTGTTTTAATTTACATTTCTCTAATCAATAGTGATCTACAGCACTTGTTCATATTTTGTAGATGGTTTTAATTTTATCATCTCAAAATTGTCTATGACCATTTATCAATTGGGGAGTGCATTCTTATAAATTTGACACAATTCTTTATATATTTTAGAAATGAAATCTTTATCAGAAACACTAACTCTAAATTTTTTTTCATACTTTTTTATTCCTCTTTTAATCTTCTTTGTGTTGGTTTTGTTTGTGCAAAAAATGTTTTAATTTAATGTAACCAAACTTCTCTATTTTGCATTTTATCATGTTCTCTAGTTCTTCCTTGGTCATAAATTCCTCCCGTTTCCAAAGATCTGATAAGTAAATTATTCCTTGCTCTCCTAATTTTCTTATTGTAGAATCCTTTATGTCCAAATTATATACCCATTTGACCTTATTTTGGTATGGGATATGAGATATAGATCTATGTTTTGTTTCTGACATAAGATTTTCCAGCTTTCCCAGCACAGTTTCTGTGAAATAGTGAGTTCTTATCTTTCTTTTTTTTTGGGGGGGGTGCTTGACAAATTCTAGATTACTATAGTCATTGATTATTGTGTCATGTATATCTAACCTATTCCACTGGAATTTTCTCTGTTTCTGAATTAGTACCAAATGGTTTTGATAACTGCTGCTTCATAATATAATTTTAGGTCTAGTACTGCTAGACCACCATCCTTTATTTTTTCATTATTTCCCTTGATATTCTTGACCTTTTATTCTTCCAGATGAAATTTATTATAATTTTTCTAGTTCTATAAATTTTTTGGAAGTTTGATTAGTATGCTACCAAACAAGTAGAGCAATTTAGGTAGAATTGTCATTTTCATTATATTAACTTGGCCTTCCCATGAGCAATTGATATTTTTCCAGTTACTTAGATCTGACTTTGTGTGATGTGTCTTGTAATTGTGTTCATACAGGTTTTCCTAGGTTTATCTTTTCTAGGTTATCTACCTGTCTGGCAGGTAGACACTCAAATATTTTATTTTCTCTATAGTTATTATTATTTCTTTTTTTTTCTTGCTCAGTTAATTGGGGTTAAGTGACTTGCCCGAGGTCACACAGCTAGGACGTGTTAAGTGTCTAAGGCCAGATTTGAACTCAGGTCTTCCTGACTCCAGGGCTGGTGCTTTATCCACTGTGCCACCTAGCTGCCCCTTACAGTTATTTTAAATAAATTTTTTTCATTCAATTTTTTGCTGCTGAGTTTTGTCAGTAATATATAGAAATGCTGGTGATTTGTGCAAGTTTATTTTATAGCCTGCAACTTTGGTAAGGTATTAATTGTTTCAACTGGGTTTTTAGATGATTTTCTAGGATTCTCTAAGTATATCATCATATCATCTACAAAGATCTTACTTCCTTTCCCCTTGTTCTTCTAACTCTCTTTTAGGATTCTTTTTGAAATTTTTTTTGAATTCTTCTAAGAGAATCTTTTGAGTTGCATATCATTAGATGAAATACTCTCATTAAGGCTTCATGTAGAGATCTTTTGCCTAGTTCTCCTCATTGCCTATTCTAATTCCTTTAATTTCTTTTTCTTTTTTTATTGCTAAACCCAACATTTCTAGTAAAATATTGAATAATAGTTGTGATAATGGGTATCCTTGTTTCACTCCTGATCTTATTCAGCTTTTCTCCATTACAATTACCAATTCTATTTTTCAAGGAGTTGTTTTCTTTTTTTCTTTCAACCAAATATATTTTTTAAGAAGTGGTTTCCTTCAGTATATTCTCTTTCCGTTTCATCAAATGTAGTTTTTTTTATTAAAGCTTTTTATTTGTATAACATATGTATGGGTAGTTCCCCAGCATTGATATTTACAAAGCTTTCCATTACAAATTTTACCCCCAGTCCCATCCCCTCCCCTAGATGGCAGGAAGTCCATTACATGTTAATAATGTTGAAATGCTTGAGAAGTTATTCAAGAAAAATCCTATCTACAAGAAAAAAAAAAAGAATCAGAGAAAGGCAACACAATGCAAGCAAATGTCAATAGAGATCATGAAAATGTTACGTTGTGGTCCATATTTCATATCCCTCTCTCTGGGTGTATATAGTTTTCTTCAGTGAACAATTGGAACTGGTTTGAGACAATTCTTTGTTGCAGAGAGCCATGTCCATCAGAATTGATCATCATGTAATACTGTTGTTGCTGTTCATGATGATCTCCTGGTTCTGCTCGTTTCACTCAGCATCAGTTCATGCAAGCCCCTCCAGGCCTCTCTGAAATCGTCCTGGTGGTCGTTTCTTACAGAGCAATAATATTCCATAACATTCATATACCATAATTTATTCAGCCACTCTCCAATTGATGGGCACCCCTTCAGTTTCCAGTTTCTAGCCACTACAAAAATGGCTGCCACAAACATTCTTGCACATGTAAGGCCCTTTTCCTCCTCTAAGATCTCTTTGGATTATAGGCCAAGTAGAAACACTGCTGGGTCAAAGGGTATGCACAGTTTGACAACTTTTTGAGCATAGCTCCAAATTGCTCTCCAGAATGGTTGGATCCGTTCACAGTTCCAGCAACAATGTATTAGTGTCCCAGTTTTCCCACATCCCCTTCAACATTCATCGTTATCTTTTCCTGTCATTTTAGCCAATCTGACAGGTGTGTAGTGGTACCTCAGAGTTGTCTTAATTTGCATTACTCTGATCAACAGTGATTTGGAGCAACATTTCATATGACTAGAGATGGTTTTAATTTCATCATCTGAAAATTGTCTGTTCATATCCCTTGACCACTTATCTATTGAAGAGTGGCTTGAATTCCTTTATATGAGTCAATTCTCTATATATTTTAGAAATGAGGCCTTTATCAGAACCATTAAATGTAAAGATGATTTCCCAATTTGATGCTTCCCTCCTAATCTTGTCTGCATTTGTTTTGTTTGTACAGAAACTTTTTAACTTAATATAATCAAAATTATCCATCTGGTGTTCAATTAGGAGTGCCAGGTCTTCTTTGGATATAAATTTATTCCATCTCCACAGGTCTGAGAGATAAACTATATTGCGTTCCTCTAACTTGCTTACAAAATCACTCTTTATATCTAGATCTTGAACCCATTTAGATCTTATCTTGGTATGTGGTGTTAGGTATGGGTCAAGCCCTAATTTCTTCCACACTAGTTTCCAATTTTCCCAGCAGTTTTTGCCAAATAGAGAGTATTTATCCCAAAAGCTGGGGTCTTTGGGTATATCGAACACTAGATTGTTAAGGTTAATGCCTAGGTTGTCCTGATAACCTATCCTTTGCCACTGATTGACTGCTCTATTTCTTAGCCAGTACCAAATGGTTTTGATGACCGCTGCTTTATAATATAGTTTTAGATCTGGTACAGCAAGGCCACCTTCATCTGCCTTTTTTTTTCATTAATCCCCTTGAAATCCTTGACCTTTTGTTCTTCCAAATGAACTTTGCTACTATTTTTTCTAGATCTGTAAAATAATTTCTTGGGAGTTTGATTGATATGGCACTAAATAAGTAGATTAGTTTGGGTAGTATTGTCATTTTTATTATGTTCACTCTGCCTACACATGAGCACTTAATATTTTTCCAATTGATTAGGTCTGATTTTATTTGTGTGGAAAGAGTTTTGTAGTTTAGTTCGTATAGTGTCTAACTTTTCCTTGGCAGATAGATTCACAAATATTTTATCCTATCATCTGTTATTTGAAATGGAATTTCTTTTTGTATCTCATGCTGCTGAACTTTGTTGGTAATATATAAAAATGCTGATGATTTATGTGGATTAATTTTGAATCCTGCCACGTTGCTAAAGTTGTGAATTGTTTCTAGTAGTTTTTTAGTTGAGTCTCTAGGGTTCTCTAAGTATACCATCATGTCATCTGCAAAGAGTGATAATTTGGTTTCTTCATTACATACTCTGATTCTTTTTATCTCTTTTTCTTCTCTTATTGCTAAAGCTA
>JAJPUD010021753.1:0-22580 GCA_023553655.1 Myrmecobius fasciatus | reverse complement strand
CACACACACACACACACACACACACACACACACACACACACAAGTGCACATACTCTCGATCTCCCTCACTCTCTTTCTCTCTCTGTATTTTGGTCTCTGTGTCTCTCTTTGTCTCTGTATTTCAATCTCTTGTGTTTCTCTTTGTCTCTGTATTTCAATCTCGATCTCTGTCCTATTTTATTCTCAGTGTCTCTATATTTCAGTCTCTCAGAGTCTCTCTCCATCTCTGTATTCCAACCTCTCAATCTCTCTATCTCTGAATTTCAGCTTTTCAATGTCTCTCTATCTCTGTATTTTAATCTCTTGTGTTTCTCTTTGTCTCTGTATTTCAATCTTGATCTCTGTCCTATTTTATTTTTAGTGTCTCTGTATTTCAGTCTCTCAGAGTCTCTCTCTATCTCTGTATTCCAACTTCTCAATCTCTCTATCTCTGAATTTCAGCTTCCCAAATGTCTCTCTATCTCTGTATTTCAGTCTCAGTGTCTCTCTTTGTCTCTGTATTTCAGTCTCTCAGTGTCTCTCTCTGTCTTTGTGCTCCCCTGACAATAGGAGGTAAAAATAGCCCCTGGGCGGTGCTGGCTGGGATGGAGATAAAAGGGAATTTGCCTTTTGTGTCCTGTGGCCAGGATGGGGGGGTCGCTGGGCCCGCTGACACATGGGGATTGCTGACATAGCTCCCCTGCTGACCTTGACAGGGCTGATAAAAGAGGCTGAGCTGCCCCAGGCCTTCACTTCGGGTGCTGAGATTGGTGATACCGGGTAGGGGAGTGTGAGCTGGGTTTGAGTGTGGGGGGACTCTGGCAGTGTAAATGGCTATTCACACTTGGCTACATCTTCGAATATGTAGCTCTATGGCTATGTCTGTGGGAGGGCAGATCTTTGACTGTGTCTGTGAATGTGGAGGTGGACAAGGCAGTGAGTGGGGATGAGTTTGAGTGGGCAAATAGACTTCTCTATGAGTGGGTCTGAGTGTGGATGTATTTACCAATGAGATGCTGCGTCCTAAATTGGTAGGTTTGCCATGCCTGTGTCTGTGTGTGAGTGTGGAGGAGGAGGGAGGATCAGGCTCTTTTCTTGCCCCTAACTTGGGACATTGGGTGGGCTTCTAACCTGAGGCAGGCTGAAGGAATGATTCCATGAAGCTCCAGGGCCGGCCCTCTCCTCCCTGCCCCTTCTCCAGGGATCTTGCACACTGACCTGCCCTGGACCAGTCCTGGTATCGACCCTTCCTTCTTTCCTATCTTCTCCCCACAGGACTCCCTGGATTTTCTTTTTATTCCTTACTTCTTGTGGTTGTGACTAACATCTCTGCCACCATGATGGACCTGAGTGAGTTGGGGGAGGCTGCTGCCTACCTGAGAAAGAGCTACCAAGAGATGGTCAAGGTGCACACCATTCCAGGCAATGGTGAGAGTGGGCATGGGACTTAGGGTCGCAGGTGGGGGATGGCAGTGTGGAGAATCTGAAGTCACAGGGGGTTGGGGGTTGGAGACCATGACACAAGGCCAAAGCTGCAATTAAATAATAATTATCATCACAATGGCTCATTTATATGGCACCTTAAGGTTTACCAAGTACTTTCCATGTTTTATTTCATTTGATCCTCACAATCTCTGTGAAGTAGGTGCTATCATTATTTCCATTTTATAAATAAGGAAACAGAGGCCAAGAGGGGTTAAGTGCCTTGAATATTTCACACAGCAAGTATCTGAACCAGGATTCAGACTAGTGTTCCTGACTCCCAGCCTCATACTCTCACCCGGGGGAGCCCTGTCTGCCGATTAGTAAATTCAGTAGACATTTATTAAGCACATCTCCAGGGGGAACCCTGCTAGGCTTTGGATACCTTTGGCTAAGATGTGACTCCTGCCCTCATGGAGCTCATTTACAGATTCCAAACTATAAAATCCAATATCACCCAATAAGCGCACTAGAGAGGCGTGAAAGGAAGATCTGAGGGGAGGAAGGCGGAGGGTGTCAGGGGAAGAGTTGGTGCTTGAGTGAGCTGCATTTAAAAGGATGGGTGGGAACCCAACCAGCCAAGAGGGGGAGGGAGGACATTCCAGGCATAGAGAACAGTTTGAACAAAGGTGGAGACATGGGCAGAGTGATGTGAACACAAGGACAGAGGGGCTGTGGGCCAAGGGCCCTGGAAAGAGTCAGAGACGAGACAAGCCTACCCCCAGATGGTTAGGGCAGGCCACCTCCGGTAAACCCCTGGGCCGTGGAGGCAGTAAGCTAGAGCCAAGAGAGAGGGCTTTGCCTCTGTGTGTATTTAGTCTCTTTGTTGCTCTATGTCCATATTTATAGATACCTCATTCCCAGGTGAGTAAGTGAATCTCAAAGGAAATTTATCCAAAGTCACCTTGTGAGTTTATGGCTGAGCAGAGGTCAGAATCCAGGTTTCCCTGCTTCTAAGTATCTCTCATGTACACAGGAAAATGAGGGCTTTCTTAGGGTTGGTGGGGAGGGAAATGAGGGACCTCAGGGATGGGGGGAAGGTAGCATTGTTGAGGGTGGGTAATAGGAGGTCTCAGAGGTGGGGAGATCAGAGAGAATTATTGTTTTCACATCTATCCTTGGAAGCTCCTGAACCCTCCACTAGAAGAGGTTCCCCTTTCCCCAAACCTGACATTCATATTTCCCCTCCTCTAGGGAAGAAATGGGTCTGGGTCCCCGATGAGCAGGAAGCCTATCTGGAGGCAGAGATCAAGGAGATCAAGGCAGGCAGAGTCACTGTGGAGACTAAGGACCAGAAGGTAAGAGCTCCTGAACTTCACTTTGTCAGAACTTGTTCTTTGCCTGGAAATCCCTGACATCTCTAGACTCCCCTGCTCTGACAGCGCTGGGACCCTCAGACCACCTGGTCCAGGCTTATGATCCCCAAACACACCATCTGCCCCACCTCAAGTAGCCAGGGATCTAGGGGAATCAGCTTCCCAAGGATGAATGAAGTCTTACTCTAATCCCACTTTTGGCTCTAGACAGGTAAGACAGGGCCACGACTGTGACAAAGAAATAATAAGATCTAGGAGAAGATGCAGAGGAGCTATGTGACCTGGTGAAAAGCACGTAGCGTTTCTGGGCTCAGTGTCTTGTAAAGTGAGAGGACCGGACTAGATCATCTCTTAAGGTCCCTTTCAGCTCTATCCTTGTGAGCCTAGAAGGGCAAACATAGATAAATCAGAGGCTCATTCTAACCTATAAGCTTGCTTTCTCTGTTTCTTTGTCTCTGTCTCTTTGTTTCTCTGTCTCTGTTTCTGTCACACACATACTTAAGGTTGGTGGGGAGGGAAAACACCCCCCCCCCCAATCTACAGGAGGTAATAAAAGGAAGGGGAAGACATGATTAACTCGATACACTTCCCCATGGGACTCTTGGCCATCTAGCCCTAATTATAAAGTAGATGTAATTGGGAAAAAAAATTCATTTGAAAAATAGATTGAAGGTGTGTGTGTCTTGGATGATCACAGGTTCAATATGAATCCTGTGCGCAGTGGTAACCCCCAAAAGCTAATGGGCTCTAAGGCTGAACAACAGAAGTCAAGTGTCCAGAGTGAGGAAGTTGATGTCTTGCTGTGCTCTCTAATCGGATCATGCTGATTCAGTTGAATATCACTGAGGGGGCTCAGTGGAGAGAACAGTGGGCCTGGGATCAGGAAGACTTAAGTTTAAGCCCTATTTATCTAAAAGGAGTCATCTTAGTCAGTTTCAGTCTCCTCATTTGTAAAATGAAGGAATTGTAGTCAATGGACTCTATTCTGGTCTAAAATCTATAATCCTATGGTCTGGTCTTCTAAGCTCTGAGGGCAGCTCAAGTACACAGGAAAAACAAGTTTTTGTCAGCAGAAAGCTCACCATTTAGAATAAGGGGGAGATATAAATGAGAGGCAAGACAGTAGCAGACAGAAAGCTAGTCACAAGGCCAGGAAGACCTGAGTTCAAGCCTTACCTCTAATATCCTGGCTGTGTGACCCCAGATAAAGCAATTAACCTCTCAGTGCTCTAAAAACTGCAGATAAGGTATGGATCACCACTGGTAGATGAATGTCCCCATCTGGGAATCCCTCTTCCTATGTCCTAAAAAAATTTAGGATATATAGGTATAGTATAGGTGATTATAGGGTAAATAATGCCATGATTAATTGCTTCCATTTCTTTTTTTCTGGTTGGTTTGTTTGTTGTTGTTGTTTTTTGGCAAGGCAAAATGATTTGTCCAGGGACACACAGTTAAATGTATGGCTTTTACTTAAAATATAAGTTCAAGATTAGGGACTAATTTTATTTCTGAATGTGTACTCCTATCACATAGTAAAATACTTTAATAAATACTTTTGGATTTAATTGAATCAGTGAATTGACAGGGTGCTTTCTTTGCATTTTTGAGAGATGAGAGGAGAGTTATGTCCATTTCATGTTTTCCCATCTACAAGTCTCACAGTTTTTCCATTACACCACAATTAAGTGTACCGAAGGCCAAATAGAGAAGCCTAAGAGATGTGGAGAGGGAAGGATCACTTTGAACTGAGAAGAGGGATCACAGAAGGCTTCCTGGAGGAGGAGGCACCTGAGCTGGGCAGTGAAAGATGGATGTATTTCAATAGGGGGAGATGGGCAAGGGAGGAGGGATCCATTCCACACATGAGCAAAGGTTTCTTCCCTTCTTAAACTATCCTTCATTTTCTTATAAATGAGAGGCTTTATTATTTATATTTATATGTATAAATATAATTATATATTATATACATGGTAAATATAATTTTATAATTATAATGTTATTTTATTATAATAAATTATAATTATAAATATATATATTATTTATATTATCTATAACAGATTATATAGCCCTTAGGAGGATATTGTAAGCTATTTCTCAGTTTTGTGTTTGTATGCCCAGTACCTAACACAGTTCCTGACACATGGTGGACATATGGCATTAGTTGAAATAAATTGAATGGAATTTGATACTGCACAAGACTTAATTAAGGAAATGGGGAGGGTTAGTCTGGAAAAGAAAAGAGCCATAATGGATATTATGACACAGCCTAGTATGGGCACTGGACTACTTATTAGCTATGTGACTCTGGCCAAATCACAATTTGTCTCTGCCTTAGTTTTTTTATACATTAAGAAAAAAAAGGGGGGGAGGTTGAACTCAATGGCCTTTAAAGTATCTTCTTAGTTTTAAATGTTTGATTCTATGATCTCTTTCATCAAATATCTGAAAGGGAGAGAGGGAAACAAGCGTTTATTAAGTACCAACTATGTGCCCGATACTATATTAAGCACTTTACAAATATTATGTCATTTGATCCTCACAACAACTTGGGGAGATAGGTGCTATTGTTATCCCCATTCTACAGAGAGAAAACTGAGCCAGCTGATTAAGTGCCTTGCTCAGGGTCACAGAGCCCATAGCCTCAGACCCAACGTTCGGGTTCTATGCCACCTGGATTTGTTCCACTTGATGCCAGAAGGCAGCGCTAGGAGAGGTAGGGCAAAGTTCCAGGGAAGCAGATTTCACTTCAGTAGAAGAAAGACTTTCTAGCACTGCAGCCATGGAATAGTAGGCTCTGGGAAGTCCTGAGCTCCCCGTCCCTGAAGATCTTCAGGCAGAAGCTAGATGACTCCCTGCCTGGGATTTGGTACCAGGGGACTGGGGAGCAGGCTGGGCTCTCTGACCTCTCGGGTCCGCGCCAGCTCTGAACTTGCCCTGGCCAGAATATTCTTCCAGAATAGTAGCCCTGCCCCTCCCCCTTTGTGCCCTTCTCTTTCTCAGGACTGACCAGCTGGCTCATGTTGGACTCTCCCCTGGGTCTCCCTTGGTCTGCACAGTGACTGGGGACCCTGCGTGAGATCAGGGGCCCTCGGGGCTGGGAGGGGTCCAGAGGGAGAGGTTCCAGGGACTCCCTGTGATGGTCCCTATTTCCCCTCCAGATCCTCACTGTACGTGAGGCTGACGTGCAGTCCATGAACCCGCCTCGCTTTGACCTGCTGGAGGACATGTCCATGATGACCCACCTCAACGAAGCCTCTGTCCTACACAACCTCCGTCAACGCTATGCCCACTGGATGATCTACGTGAGTCCCTATGGCTGAGGCACGTGCCCATGGCTGGGTCCTGGAGGGGACCCTTGGGCCCCATGTGCCAGGAACTTCCCTCAGCCCAGGTTGGGGGGATAGCAGGCTTCCGGAGGCTCCTCAATATATCAAATAACGAGTGTTTTTAAAGCATCCCATGGGAGCTGGGCCCTGCGGCAGGCACTAGGGACCCAAAGGCAAGGGAAGAAGGGCTCTAAAGGAAGGCTTCTAGGTTGGGCATGGGCTAGGGGAGGAGGGGGAGGGCAGCAGCATGGACACAGATAAGTAACTGCCAAAGCTCTGACCTGGGACAGTGGGGTTCAGCAGGAGGCACCAGGACCTACCAGAGACAGTGTTTGAGGGAGCCTTCAGGGAGGCCCGGTTTCGAGGCGGCAGAGATGGGCAGGGAGAGCAGGAATGGGCACCCCCGGGCAAAGAACCGGGAGGAGTGACTGCAAAAGCCTGGGAAGACAGGCAGCAATCGGAGTCTGAGGAGGGTTTTGTCTCTCCTGCAGACTTACTCAGGCTTGTTCTGTGTCACCATCAATCCCTACAAGTGGCTTCCTGTCTACACTGCCCCGGTGGTAGCTGCTTACAAGGGCAAGCGTCGCACGGAGGCTCCCCCCCATATCTACTCAGTGGCAGACAACGCCTACCACTCCATGCTGCAGAGTAAGGGGCTGCCCTTGGATTCCTGTGGCTTCCCACCCTTCTGGTCCATGGATCAGGCTGACTCCCCTAAAACATAGGCTACAAGGCCTACTACAGCCCCCAGGGGCTGGGGAGGAGAAGTGGGGGGCAGGGGGAGAAATTGTAGGGGAGACTGAGATCCACCTCCCACCCTCTTTCCTTATAGATCGAGAAAACCAGTCCATGCTTATCACGTGAGTACCCAATGTTGGGGAGGGAAGTGGGAGGCTGGGGAAGGGGCTGGGGGTCCAGCCTAGGGCCAGGGAGATGGTGAGGCTCTCTCCTTTCACCCACATCCTCTCTAGCTGGCTGACTCTTCAGGATCCCCCAGCGCTCCAAACACATGCAGGGCACCAAGGCACTAACTAGACTGGGGCTGGGAGCAGTTCCAAACCTTCTGAGGACCCCCAGTCCCTGATATTCCCCCTCCCAGCCCATCCACATACACACAGCTCTAAGTCAGCCCCTGACCCATAGACCTCTGCTGTTCCTCAAGGGAGGTCCTCCCTTTCTGCCTCAAGAGTCCAGCCTCCAGCTCCCCAGGAGAGGTGGGAGGAGGGGACCTGGCCCCCATTTCCTCACCAGGCCAAGGCTTTCCTTGGGGGTCCCAGGCAGGAATGGAAAGGGGAGGTGAGGTCTGAGGGGACAATAAAGTGTAGGAGAAGCCTTCCACTAGAGACTGATTGGCTTTTCTGTCACCCAAGCGGAGAGTCAGGAGCTGGTAAGACCGTTAACACCAAGCGGGTCATTCAATATTTTGCCATCGTCGCTGCCCTGGGAGAGGGGCCGGGCAAGAAAGCCGTAAGACCTACCCTGTTTTGGCTTCGGCTTGTTCCCCTTCTTTTCTTCCTCCTTTTCTCCTTTTTCCTATTTTCCTTCTGGGGCTTCTTAGCCCTGGCCCTGCCTGAGCCTCCTCCCCAGGGAGGCAAGACTCTGGCTTGAGCAAGGCTTGACCAGCCCAGGGCCCTGTGTCCAGAGCTCTGGGGCTCCCTTTACTCCTTCCTCCCAGGACCTCTGGCTTTTATTGAATGATGCCCGCCAACTCACAGGTCTCTTCTGGTCCTGCCCAGTCCCGTTTCCAACTGTTGAGCCTTGCTCTCTGGGGGCTTTTCGGTTTTGTGGTGTTTTTTTTTTTTTTTCTTGTGTTTTTGACAGTATCATCTCCGCGTCCCCCTTCTATTTTATCACCTTTCCCTTTTGGTGTCTGATCTCCCTGTTTGGGGTGTTTTTTCCTTCTTTTTCCCCTCTCTCTTTTTTATACCTTTTCTTTTGAACCTTCCCTTTTTCCACCTCCTACTTTCTCCTGAGTGGCCAGTGGAAATGAGACAAAAGAAAAAAGGTAGTTTTGGGAGCTTTAGGCTAGCAGAGAAGAGCAGAAGCCTCTGAGGGCAAAATTAGGAAAACCAAAGGGGAACCAAATTCAGATCCCACAAGAGAAGTCCAGAAATAAGGGATTTTGAAAGGGGAGAAGAGTGATCAGGGCCATAATCCCTTTCTCTTCACTGTGAAATCTTGAAAGCTGCCTAGGAAACAATGTCAGCAATCATTTAGTCCAATCTATACCTTAGAAATCTCCTCTGAACTTTCACTTAAAAAATGTCACTGAGGAGGAGTTCACTACTCAAAAAAGGAAGCCAATTCCACCTTTCCACAAACAGATATCTAACTAAGTGAGGCTACTGGGTGGTTGCCCAAGGTTCTAAAATCTGGAGGAAGCTGTTAGCATTTGAGAAACAATGAGGGAAACAACCAAATTTAGCATCTAGTTAGCAAGAATAATTAGTTAAAACTGGAATCAGTCACTCTATCAATAAGTATTTATTATATGTCTACTAGGTGCTAGCCACTGGGTTAGGTGGCCTTGGAAAGATACAAAGACAAAAATGAAATAATCTCTACCCTCAAAGAGCTTACATTTGATGAAGGGAGAAAATTTATAATAAATTTATTTATTTATAATAAATACAAAATAATTGGCGGGGACACTAGCAGCTTTGGACATCTAAAAAGATTTTATGAAGATGATGCATTTTTGGATCTTGAAGGAAAGGGAGGGATTCTATTAGGGGGAGGTAGGGAAGGAATTCATTTCAGATATATGGAGGATGACAGTGCAATAGCAAAGGGATGGACTAGGCTGTAGCCTGTATGGGAAATGCAAAGGCCAGTGTAATTGGTTTTCAGAGTGTTTAAAAAGCAAAGAGAATAATAAGCCTGGAAAGATAGGTCAGGGACAGGTTGAAAAGATAAGAAGAACTAGTAACAACCAGGAGTCGCTGGAGTTCTTTAATGAGGGACACTGATAGATCTGAAGGAAGAGCATGTTGGTAGCTGTGTGGAGGATGAATGGGAATGAGGAGAGACTTGGGGCAGGGAGGCTAAATAGGAAACTAGTCCCAGTGAGAGTTAACGAGAGGCTGAAATAAGGTGGTGGCTGTTTGGGGAGACATATTGTGGATGTAGACACAGTAGTATCTGGAAATTGATTAGATGTGTAGTGGGACATTAGGAAGAGTCTCAGATAACATTAAGCTTAAAAACGTGGAGTACTGAAGGACAGTGGTTCTACCAACAGAAGTAGAGGAGTTTGGTAAAAGAAGGAGTTTTGAGGGAAAATGATAGTTTTCTCTTTTGTACCTGTTTAATTTGAGATCTCTATAGATCATCTAGTTTAAAGGCAATTGGTGAGGTAGGACAGAAGATCAGAAAAGAGACTCAGACTGGACATAGGAAGTGACCATCTGCCAGAGTTCTGCTGCCCCCTTATTGTGTTCTTTCCAGACCTCAACCAGATTTTGCTCCTTCCCACATGGTAGCCTTCTAAGAGCTGGCCTTTTGATATATTGGATGCTGGTGTTCATTATGTATTCTTCTTGAGGTGATCTCCTTGAGATCACAGATGTCTTGCTGAGGTTTTCCCTACTTTTTGCTAGGCAAACTTCTCTTGACTTGAGGAAGCATTTCATATTTTGTGGTACTTGTCCTGAATATAAGAATTACTAGTTAAAACTTTGCACAGCACTAATTATTAGAAATATTTTTTAACTAAAATCTATCTTCCTATAACTTTCTCCAGATAATCCTAGTTCTGTCCTCTAGGACCAAGAGCAGTAATAATTGTGTATATTATTTTCAATCAGCAGTCAATTAACAAAAATTTCCTATTGTATCCCCAATACTCTGCTAGGATCTGAGGATTTACATATAAAAAGAGATAATCCTTGCCCTAAAAAGGCTTACATTTTACTAGAATAAAAATTCTAAAAACAGAGAGTTGGCAAAGCTTCTACAACAGTTGGATTAGGTAGATACAGCAAGTATTGTTAGAAGGATTATTTCATCTTTTTATTATTATCCTCAGTGCCTAATACAGTGTCTGGCACATTGTAGATGCTTATTAAATGCTTATTGACTGACTGATTGATTGATCAGACATGGGATTTCACTGGTATAATAAACTCCCAAGGAGGAAACTCCTTCTGTCAATGAAAGTTAGTGCCTTCTCTAAAAATTATAATTATAAAGTTGCCTACAACAGTTGCAAGGTTAGGTGACTTTCCAGAGTCACACAGCCAGAGTGTTGTGGAGGCAGATCTTCCTGCCTTTAAGCCCAACTTTCTATCTGCTCTGCCATGCTGCCTCATCCCTACTTCATGGATGAAGAAACTAATTAGCTCAAGGTCACCTAGCTAGTTGATATTGTAGCTGGGATTCAAACTGAGGTTCTCTCTGCCTTCAAATGCAGCATTCTCTGCTTTCTTACAGCTTCCATATTTTGGATCCCTACAAATATCTGAAGGTATCAATTATGTCTTCTCTAGGCTAGACCTCCATAGCTCCTTCAAAGGATTCCCTAGACGGCCTCGGTCTCCACTCTTGTCCAACTTGTCAATATTCTTTAAAAAGTGCTATATATGACTGTCCAAATGTGATCTGATCTGGACAGAGGACAGTTGTTCCATCACCTTTTCCCTTCTACATTTCTTTTAAAAAATTAGCCTTTCTGGCTGCCACTATATTGTTGTGGCCAGGCTTTGGGGATTATGTGTATGGAGAGGGATTCTCCTTTACATTTACCCTTGGACTTACTGCTTCTGAGAGATGGTTGGAGGAGGAGCACATAGAATATACATATGTCTTTGCAATTAGCCCAGTGAGTCATTCAGTCTTTTTAGTCATCTCCAACTCTTTGTGACCCCATTTGGGGTTTTCTTGGCAAATATACTGGAATGTTTTGCCATTTCCTTCTCCAGCTCATTTTACAGATGAGGAAACTGAGGCAAACAGAGTTAAGTGACTTGCCCAGGATCACACAGCTAGTAAATGTCTGAGGTCAAATTTGAATTCAGGTTTTCCTGACTCCAGGTCTGGCACTCTGCACACTCTGGCGCCACCTAGCTGCCCTTAATTGGCCCAATAGACCCCCGAAATCCTAAGGAATGTACAAGTCCTAATCATTTCTCATAAGTCAGTGCTCAGGGGGCTCCCCTCGGGTCCCGTGGGGTCAGCAACTGGGAATCAGCCAAACCACACTGGGGCAGAGGACAGTGCAAGAATAATAGAGATTGTTCATCTGCACAGATCAGTTTTTAGAGCTCTGTGAGGGAGCCAGGGCAGGTATCATGTCCCCTGTTTTACAGAGGAGAAAACCGAAGCTCAGAGTGACACTCTGATCTGGCTCAGGGACACAGTGTTAGGAAATCCCAGAGTCAGGGTTTCATCTCTATTGTCCTGACTTTGAGTTCCCATACAGAGAGCAGGGACAAAGGGGAGACTCCTTCCTGGCTGAAGTGGGCTGGAGGAGAAGGTGGAAGAACAAGTAGGGAGCAGAAGGAAGCTCCCAGATCTTCCAGCCCCCCAGCTCTGCCCAGCCCCTATGCTGTTCTCCTTTCTCACCTCCCTCTCCCCCTTCTCCTTCCTGCCTTTTGCATTTCTCCATCTGCACCTTCTTTCTCCCAGAAGAACTCTGTGGGGTTTCCCCTCCAGTGGGGGCAGTCAAATTGGGTGGTTCAAGTTAACCCTGTGCCCAGGTTCTCCCCACTAACCAACATGCTGCCCTTGGCCCTTTAGCCTTCACCTCACAATGTTTCTCATTATCTCTCTGTCATTTCTCACTCTCTCTCTTTCCCTCCTTCTTTTTTTCCAGCAACTTTTGGCAACCAAAACTGGGGTGAGTTGGGGGGGTCTTAGGGAGGGAAGAGGGAGACCCATACTCTCAGGGCTCCCCCTCACTGCTACACCTGTGTCTCTGAGGAAGCAAGTCTGTGAGATTAAAAAATAAAAGGCATCTCTCTGTCAGCCCCCCCCAACTCCCAGCTTCCTTTGTAGCCAGAAGCCCCCAATTAAGATGCCTTTTTGCTGTCCCCCCACTCCAGGGAACCCTCGAAGATCAAATCATCGAAGCCAACCCAGCTTTGGAGGCATTTGGGAATGCCAAGACCCTGAGGAATGATAATTCCTCCCGCTTTGTAAGTCATTCTGGGGGGGGAAGCAGCCCTATGGCCCCCCCAGCCAAGGGTGAGGGTCAGAGTCCTACAGCCAAGGGACAGAGAGGTAGGCGAGGGCACGGAGGGGAGAAGGTGAGGGGGCTGAAAGAACAGCAGCCATCCAGGATGGGGAGAGGGGGAGTAGAGGGTCAGGGTCCTAGAGATGCTGGGATGGGCATGGAGTCAATGGAGGCCTGGGAGCCCTAGAATTCAAGCCTACTCACAGCCTGCCTGTGTTCCCTTTACTCCTCAGGGAAAGTTCATCCGGATCCACTTTGGACCATCAGGAAAGCTGGCGTCTGCTGATATTGATAGTTGTAAGTCAGAGGGAGTGATGTGGAGTGGGGATGGGACAGAAGGTTCTGGTTTTTGGTATACCAGACCCAGCACAAAAGCAGCCTTGCTCTCCTCAAACCTCCAGCTTTCCCCGGCCCTGTCAACCTTCCAGTCAGGCTTGACATTTCAGGATTTTCTTATAACAGAGATGAGAGATTCAGGAGCACAAGACCCAGGGGAAGAAGAGGGTGAAAGGAAGGCAGAATGAAGAGAGAGAGACAGAGAGACATAGAGACAGAGACAGAGAAAGAACAGAGAGAGAGAAGGATAGAGAGAAAGAGAGGGGGAGAAAGGGGGAAGAGAGACAGAAAGAAGGGGAGAAATAGAGATGGAGAGAGGGAGAGACAGACAGAGAGTGAAACGCAGAGAGACAGAGACAGAGTAAAAGGCAGGCAGACAGACAGAGACAAAGAGACAGAGTCAGAGAAAGAGAGATAGAGAGGCAGAGAAAGACAGATAGACAATGACATAGAAAGAGAGAGAGAGAGGGAGGGAGGGAAAAAAGGAAGGAGGAAGAGAGAGAAAGGGAGCAAAGGAGGGAGGGAGGGAGAGAAGAAGAGAGATGGAGAGACAGAGACAGAGAGAGGGAGGAAGGGAAGGAGAGAGAGGGAGAGGGAAAGAGAGGGAGAGGGAGAGAGAGGGAGAGGGAGAGAGAGAGAGAGAGAGAAAGAAAGAGAGAGAGAGAAGAAAGAGAGACAGAAGAGGGAGAGAGACAGAAACAGAAATAGAGATGGAGAGATAGAGACAGAAAGGCACAGAGAGAGGGAGGGAGGGAGAGAAGGTGAGAGAGGGAGAGACAAAGAAAGAGACAAAACAGAGAGGAGAGAAAGGGGGTGGGAAGAAAGGGGGGAAAGAGACAGAAAGGAGAGAGAGAGAGAGAAAGAGATGGAGAGAGGGAGAGACAGAGACAAAGACAGAGCAAAATGCAGAGAGACAGACAGCAAAAGGCAGACAGAGAGACACACACAGAAAAAGAGACAGAGAGAGACAGACAATGACACAGAAAGAGACACAGAGAGAGGTAGGGAAAAAAGGAGAGGGGGGAAGGGAGAGAGGGAGAGAGAGAAACGGAGGGAGGGAGGAAGAGAAGAAGAGAGATGGAGAGACAGAGACTGAAAAAGAGAGAGAAAACAGAGAGAAGGAGAGAAAGGAGAGAGAGGAGGGAGAGGGAGAGGGAGAAGGAAGAAGAAGGAAGGAGGGAGGGAGAGGGAGAGAGGGAGAGAGATTCATAGAGAGATAGACACAGAGACTGAGATAGAGATGGGGAGACAGATGGAAAGAAGAGGAGAGGAGAAGAAAAGGGAGGAGAAAGGAGGAGAGGGGAGGAGAAGAAGAGAGTAGAAGAAGAAGGTGGGAGAAAGAGAAAGAGGTAGACAAACAGAGAAAGAGAGAAGAGGAGAAGAGAGGAGAGGGGAGGGGAGACAGAGAAAGAGTGACAAACTCAGAGAGAATTAGGACTGTGAGCTTGACCAGAAGTCACAATTCTGTTGGCAATTTTTCCCTTTCTTATCCTGTACTTCAGTCACCAAGGCCTGAGGATTTTATCAAATAAATATTCCCCTCATGTCTCCCCTGCCTTCCATCTCTTCCCCAATTTATGTCTCATTTCTTGCCTGGATGATTTTAATGTCTTCCTAACAGGTCTCCCTAATCCAATCACATGTAACTGCCCAAATTCCCTTCATAACAAACACAAGGAGGGCAGTATGGCAGAGTCATTAGAGAACTGATCTCAAAGCCAAGAAAGCCAGGCCCCCATTTTGTCTTTACCACGTACTGCCTCTATTATTTTGGGCAAAACAATGAACCTCTCAGTGCTCTGGGCAATTCCTTAAGAGCTAAGTTATAAAGAAGGTGCCAACCTACATTGGTGGAGGGAGTTTCATCCCCTGGGAGTTCCCTATAACTAACATTTCAAATAATAACTAACATTTATATAGCATTTTAAAGTTTTGAAAAGCACTTTACAAAAATTGTCCCATTTTATCCTCCTAACAACCCTGGAAAATAGGTAGATCAAAGGAGAGAATATAAAGTACGTGGCAGTACCCGAAGCTTAGTAGGTACTAGTTATATAAATGCTTATTCCCTCTTCTAGTATTATCCTTATTTTCCCCATGAGGAAACTCAGGCTGGCAGAGGTAGTGGTTTGTCAGAGTCACACAGCTATTGTCTGAGTTCACATTTGACCTCAGTTCTTTCTGACTCCAGCACTGCCCATACTAATGAACTATCAAGTTCAGTCTCTATCCCTAGCTTATCAATCTAACTATATAATTATGCTGCTCCCCTACTCAAAGACCTTAACGGCAGCCCTTGCCTAGAGGAAAATGTCCAGTTTGCTCAGCCTGCCATCAGTCTTCTGTCCTATTGTCATTGGTCTTGGTAATCCAGCCCAGGGGCAGCTATTAGAGTGGCAGACCTAGTGTCAGGAAGACCTGAATGAAATCTGGCTTTAGATGCTAGCTGTGTGACCCTGGATAAGATACTTCACTCTGTTGGCCTCAGTTTCCCCATCTGTAAAATGAGCTGGAGAAGGAAATGGCAAGTTATTCTAGTGTCTCTTCCAAGAAAACCCCAAATGGAGTCACAGAAGGGTCAACACTCCAGATGCTTCCCCGCTCCACCCCCCCCACCCAAATCCTCTCCATCCTGCAAGGCTCAGATGAAGTCCTGCTTCCTACCCATGACTGTTCCTGCAGTACCTAGTGTCTGTGTAGGTCCAGCACAAATCTTTGTGTCCCCCAGGAATCCAGGCACACCAGAAATGTTTGTTGAATGAATGAAAATATTCCAATTCTCTGACTTTCCATCCCTTTCTCACACACATACACAGCGCCATCCCAACTCCTGCTAATGTCACTTAGACATTTACTGCCACACAAATATACATATGTAGACATGAGTCTATATAGCCATAGTAACACATGCCTAGGACCATAGAGTTAGAGTTGGAAGGGATCCCAGGACCACCTAGTCCAACCCCTCTATTTTACAATTGGGGAAACTGAGGCACAGAAAGGTTAAGGGACTTGCCCAGTAAGCTGTCAGAAACAGGTCCCTTGACTTCAGAGTCAGTCTTCTTTTTGTTTGTTTGTTTGTTTTGTTTTGTTTTGCTTTTTTTTGCTGAGGCAATTGAGGTTAAGTGACTTGCCCAGGGTCACACAGCTAGGAAATGTTAAGTGTCTGAGATTTGAACTCAGTTCCTCCTGACTTCAGGGCTGGTGCTCTATCCACTGCGCCACCTAGCTGCCCCATAAGTGTTCTTTTTACTGTACCATGTACACATGCACACAATGACAGACACATAAAGATTCAGAAACACACATATACTAGCACACAGATAATGATGCTACAGATTTGAATATATATCAGGGAAGATTCTCACTCATTCATTCACTTTCTCGTTGACACATACCCCAGGACCTTCCTGCATCAGCAAAGGGATGTCCAACTGTCTTCTAGGACAGTTTTCTGTCTCTGAGACCCCATAAGAGACTAGGCTAGTTGGTTCTCCTCTTGTGCCCTAACTCTTCCTCCCCTCCTACCTCCTACCCAGACCTCCTGGAGAAATCCCGAGTGATCTTCCAGCTGCCGGGGGAGCGAGGCTACCATATCTACTACCAGATTCTGTCAGGGAAGAAGCCAGAGCTGCAGGGTAAGGGGGTAAGGGGGTAAGGAAGGGGGGAAAGGGGGCCGAATAGGACCCGGTCCAAAGGGCATGGGGTGACAAGCAGGAGTGTGCTGGTAAATATTTAACACTGTTGTAAAAGTTTATGTTTGCAGGATACACTTTCAAATTTAACTTGCATTTTTAACATTTTATCCATCATCACTAGACAGTTACCAAATAAATACATGAAGTCCTAATTTGAAGCATGTATTGATTTCTGATATGTAAATGCTCACACTGAAAATTTAATGATTCTCTCCCAAGTGGATTAGAGTTGACTCCAGCACATCCCTGAGTATTGGCTTAGGACGACAGAGGGTGGGAAGAGAAAACAGAGAAATGAAGGGGCCCAACAGGAAGCCCCAATCTGGAGGCAGCAGGGTCCAGCTTCTGTCAAACAGAGACCTAAAACTTCAAAGATCTTGACTCTAGATACCTAGCCTAGAGTTTCCTCTGAGATACTAAAGGGTAATGATCATGAATAAAAATAAGGATGATTTCCCTAGTGATTAAAGGTTTCAGAGTGCATTCCCCACAACACAGAAATGGAGAAGAATGAAAGAAGGTTCATTACCCCTTTCTCATAGATAAGAAAACTGAGTCTCAGAGAAGTGAACTTTAGTCATAGGGGTTCAGAGGGAACAGCAGCAGGCTGTCCCAAAATGACACAGCTAGTCGAAATAACTCCCATTGATTTAGGGCTTTCACATTTACAAAGCCCTTCCTTTTCACCCCCTCCCCCCAACCTAAAGAGGGAGACTGTACAGGTATTAGCATCCTATTATTCTTGTGGGTAAACTGAGGCTGAGAGAGATGTTCATGGGATTTGAATTAAATTCCAACTGCACACTGCTGCCTCTGGGTAGATGGACCCCCAGCAATCCCTCATTTAGTGCCTGTTGGCTCCTTTTCTCAAAGGGCATGCCGGGAGAGAAAAGAACAGTGGCTTCCACTCTGGGTGGGGGAGAGCAGGGCTGGTTCCAAGACAAAAAAAAATTCTCTAGATTCTGTTACCCTTGTGGGTTTCCAAGTATTGACTCCCATGTTATAGATAAGCAGAGAAGGGAAATGATTAGGATTATGCCACACAGCCCGTGAATATCTGAGGCAGGATTCAAAGCCAAGGGACTCAAGACCAGCCCTAGTTCCACTATCTTAGGCTACTGGGAAAAAGGAACAGAGAGAAAGCATCCTCCCCTTGGAACCAGGGGACCTGGCTCTGGATTCTGACTCCGCTATTTACCAGCTGTAGGAACACAGGCAGGTTGCACAATCTCTCTGACCTTCAATTTGAACCTCTGTAAAATGGGGGTATATGATATTGTACTCCTTTCCTAAGGAGGTATTTGGTTAGAAGGCACTTAAATGCTAGGGAATGAAATTATTACCTAGAAAAATAGGTTCTCCTGATGTGAGCGAAATGAGCAGAACCAGGAGATCATTATACACGGCAACAACAATGATGATCAATTCTGATGAACATGGCTCTCTTCAACAATGAAATGTTTCAAACTAGTTCCAATTGTTCAGTGAAGAAAGTCATATACACCCAGAGAGAGGGATGTGAAATGTGGACCACAACATAACATTTTCATGCTCTTGATGGATGTTTGCTTGAAATGTGTTTCCTTTCCCTGATTTTTTTTTCTTGTAGATACGATTTCTCTTGCACAACAATGATAAGTGTGGAAATATGCATACATATATTCGATTTGTCAAGTATTTTAACATAATTAACATATAGTGGATTTCCTGCCATCTAGGGGAGGGGTAGGAACTAGGGGGGAAATTTGTAACAGAAAGCTTTGTAAGGGTCAATGTTGAAGAATTACCCATACATATGTTTTGCAATTAAAAAGCTTTAATAAAGAAAAAATAAAATTAAAAAAGAAAGAAAGAAAAATAGGTTCTCTGAGAAACCTGACAGAGATTCCAATGAGCCAGGTAGAACATTGACTGACTGACTTTGGAGATGCTAGAGAAGGCCCATTGGTTCCCCAAGCCACAATTTACCTTCAGGTCTCTGAAGTTCTGATTGTGAAACTGCCCAGGGCCAGGTGGTCACTATGGGGACAAGAAGGGAGGAAGCACTGGGCCTGTCCTGTCTCTCAAGAACTGAGGTATAGAGAGGCTCAGGGTTGTCATCTAGAAAAGAAACAGGTGGCCCAGATCTCAGGGTCCGTGAGAAGTAGGACAGAGGCAAGCCTTGGGGTTAGTGTTCTGGGACCCAGGGTTGATTGGTGCCCAGGCAAGCTTCTGGACAGAATCTGACCTCTCCTGTCTGAGATCCCCTCATGCTAGTCTGTACCCAGATGCCTGCTGCAGGCCTGAAGTTTCTCTGTGTGCCCTCAGATATGCTGCTGCTCTCTCTGAACCCCTATGACTACCACTTCTGCAGCCAGGGCGTCACGACTGTGGACAATATGGATGACGGACAAGAGCTGATCGCAACTGATGTATGGGAGTGGGGTGGAGTGGAGCCTCTGGCATGGAAGGGGCAAAGGGAGACCTACAGGAACCTCAGAACAGTGGAAGGCATTGGGCATTCTGGGAAAACTGGCAGATGTAGGGGGATGTAGGGCAGTGGAAACACAGGGAAGCTTGGGGAATGGAAGAACACAGAGATAACTGGGAGGATTGGATATGAGGGTGGATTTAGGGTAACAGAAGGAGTTCTGAGGGGCAGAGGGAGAGGGGCTCAGGATGTTAGGTGATAGAGGAGCTATATGGTGGAAGGCTCAGAGGGAAAGGGGCAGATGTTTAGGGGGCTCAGGACACTTGTCCCCCGTGTCCCCTGTGTAACCTTCTTGCCATCCTTCCTGCCCAGCATGCCATGGACATCCTGGGCTTCAGTGTAGATGAAAAATGTGCCTGCTACAAAGTAGTGGGGGCTCTGATGCACTTCGGCAACATGAAATTCAAGCAGAAGCAGCGGGAGGAACAGGCAGAGGCCGACGGCACTGAAAGTGAGACCCCAGCCCAGCCTGGATCCTGGATTCTGCCCCTTCCTGGCTGTCACTGATGCCCTTGTGCCATTTGGGGACAATGACCCCCAATCCTACCAGGTGCTACCTTCAGTGCCATCCCCCCAAGCCACTGACCTCTCCTGATCATTCCATAGGTGCAGATAAGGCTGCCTACTTGATGGGAATTAGCAGTGGGGACCTCCTAAAGGGGCTGCTGCACCCTCGAGTCAAAGTGGGGAATGAGTTTGTGACCAAGGGACAGAGTGTGGAGCAGGTGAGTGGACTTAGGGGGGAGCAGGAGTGAGGGGGACAATGGAGGAGATGAGATGGAGGAACAGGGGTAGAGGAGTAGGTGGGTGACCAGAGGAGCAGATGAGGGGCAGAGGAACAGAGAAAGAGATGAGGAGGGACAGAAAAAAGGTGAGAAGAGTAGTGGGATCAGAGAGAAATCAGTGGGAGCAAAGGAACGAGTGAATGGTGACAGAAAGGAGCAGAATAAGGGTCAGAGAGAAGGGACAGAGGAGCAGATGTGCAGGGAGAGAAGAACAGCTGAGGGAGGACAGAGAAGAAAGTAGGGGACAAAGGAGCAGGTGAGGGGACAGAGAGAAGAATTTTGGGGGACAGAAAGGAGCAGAGGGGAACGGAAGAACAGAAGAGGGAGACTGCAAGAGGACCTGGTGAAAAGGACAAATAAAGGAGCCTGGCAGGGCAGGGGAGAGGCCAGAGCCTACCAGAGGAGCAGGAGGGGGTGGGGCCTACCTGAGGAGCAGGAGAGGGCGGAGCCTACCTGAAGAGCAGGAGGGGCGGAGCCTACTTGAAGAGCAGGAGGGGGCGGAGCCTACTTGAAGAGCAGGAGGGGGCAGGGCCTCCTGAGGAACAGATGGGGCGGAGCCTATCTGAGGAGCAGGAAGGGGCAGAGCCTACTTGAAGAACAGGGGGCAGGGCCTTCTGAGGAACAGGTGGGGCGGAGCCTGTCCCTAACCCAGCCCCTCCCTGGCACTCTTGCAGGTGGTGTTTGCTGTGGGGGCTCTGGCTAAAGCTACATACGACCGGCTCTTTAGATGGCTGGTCATGCGTATTAACCGAACCCTGGACACAAAGCTGGCCCGGCAGTTCTTCATTGGGGTGCTAGACATCGCTGGCTTTGAGATCTTTGAGGTGAGCTAGGCAAAGCTGTGGGCAGCAGGAGGCAGGCACTAGCATGTGCTTGCACTCTTGGCTCTCATGTTCCTGACTGCTTAATTCTTTAGGCTCCTCAGCCCCTTAGGGAAGGAGGTAGACACATGCAATGGATGACCCTTCCATAAAGGGGTTCCAGAATGGTTTTATGATGACACAAGTGCAGAACTGAGGAGCTCCCTTTCCCCACCCATGTCTGAAAAGTAATTTCAGGGGAAGGAATAAGCATTTATATTGTGCCTACTGTGTGCCAGGCACTATGCTAAATGCTTTTCAAATATTATCTCATTTCATCCTTACAACCACACTTGTGAGATAGATGTCATTGTTATCCTCACTTGGCCAGTGAGGAAACCGAGGCAAACAGAGTTTTGCCCGGGTCACATAGTAAGTATTTGAGTCTGGATCTAAACTCAGTTTGTCCTGGTTCCAGGTCCAGGGCTCTATGCACTGTACCAACCAGCTGGCAAGGAATACCATGCAGATGAGAAATGTATACTGGACGTGTAAGAGGCAGGAGTTGAACTCAAGCCCTCCTGACTCTGAAGGCAATTCTTTCCTCTACACCTTAGTGTCTCTCCATATCAAAGTTGTTAATAATGGAGATGGAATTTTAAAAGGTACCCTCTGCCCCTGCCAGGGAGTCCTAGTAAGGGTCTGAGGCTGCATTTGAATTCAAGCCTTCCTGGCTCTAGGCCTTGTGCTCTCTCCATTGCACCACCTCTTGGCTCATTGCCTTGCCCACCTAATCCAAACCTGTCCTGTGTCCCACCTGCAGTTTAACTCCTTCGAACAGCTG
Organism: Myrmecobius fasciatus; assembly: GCA_023553655.1. Lineage (NCBI taxonomy): Eukaryota > Metazoa > Chordata > Mammalia > Dasyuromorphia > Myrmecobiidae > Myrmecobius > Myrmecobius fasciatus. The sequence goes on along the minus strand of JAJPUD010021753.1, from coordinate 1,369 downwards.
TGCATCAATTTCACCAACGAGAAGCTCCAGCAGTTCTTTAACCAGCACATGTTTGTGCTAGAGCAAGAGGAGTATCGCCGGGAGGGCATCGAGTGGGTGTTCATCGACTTTGGCCTTGACCTACAGCCCTGCATCGACCTCATTGAGAAGGTGGGCTCTGGGGATTTAGGAAGGGAAGGGGTCAGAAGGGTGACCTTGAGAAGTCTGGGGAAGGGACCTAGGAGAGAAGATGCATGGGGTGGTCCCGACAGGCAACGTCAGGAACTCCCAGGGAGTAAACGCCGTCCACCAGTGGTCTTGGTCAGCTTTATCAGCTTGTCTTAGAGAGCCCAGGAGGGGTCTGGGGGAAGGACTTCTTGTCCAGGGTCACCCTAGCCTATGAGGGCCAAAAGAGGGGCCTAATCCCAGGTCTTCCAGACAGAGATTGATCAATGTTCCCTATGGGACATGGTAACTGTCTTCAGGAGTTGGGAGCAGTAGCCAAAGAAGGGTATTTTGGTGTGGAACCAGTCTCTGACCCAGACAGCAAGGTAACTGGCAAGGGGACAGCCAGGGAGTGAATCCAGCATGATTTAGCCAGGCCTGATGTAAGCAGCTCCCCAACAATCAGGAGATAAAATTATTAGGTCCTCCACTCTCTGGTGTTCAGTATTGGGATGAGTCTTCTCATATGCTCTTCATAAATGACTGTCAATAACTCCTTTGGATAGATGAGGAAAGGGAAGTTCAGAGAAATTTAGAGGTTTGCTCAGGGCCATATAATGAGTTAAAGGTGAGAATAGAACAATACAGGTCTCTGGAGAGAGAGATAATAGAGAAAGATGGAGAGACAGACAGAGACTGAGACAAAGAGAAAAAGAGATGAGAGAGATGGAAAGAGAGAGACTGAGAAACTGATGGAGAGACAAAGACAGATGAGAGAAATGGAGAGACAGAGAGAAAGATAAGAGAGAGATGGGGAGACAGAGACAGACACATAGAGAGACAGAGAGATAAAAAGACAGAGTCAGTTAAGTACATACTATGTGCCAGGCACTGAGGTAAGCATGGGGGATACAAAGAAAGGCAAAAGTTGACTCTGTAATACTAAATTACAGAGTTTTCAATCTGCATGATTAGAGTTAATATCTTCACTGGGAGTACCCCGTAAAAAAAAAAAAAATTGGATCAAGCAAACAATTACATTTGCGTAATGGCAGCCTTGATGGGGAGGGGAGTGGGAGAAAGAGAAAGGGAAAAAAAGAAATTTACATGAAAATTTTGTTGTATGTTTGAAAGGAATAGCAAGTTGTGCATAGTAGATTTGCTGTTTCATGTAGTTATTTCTTTTTTTTTGTACTATGTTAGGAAAGTATATTGAAAAAAAAAA